>ML777187.1:1656133-1671152 GCA_009831015.1 Picea engelmannii
GAACTAGGTAATCGTTAACCTACAGTTCGAGCCACGGCGGGAGTGCTAGCAGGCGGTGGCAGGGCTGCTGTCCACCCCTCTCCCTCACCCTCTCTGCAATCGTGTGTGGCCCCTTTACTCCATATGTGAGTCAAGTCGGCAAGATATCGTCAGGCTGCATCACCAATAATCATGTCAGAAATGTCAACATCAAATCATCAATCAAATGAAACATCATAATAAACATATCAACCCAAAATCACACTCCCTGACTCAGTCCGGAGTCCAAGGGGGATCTACCGATGCCTCTGCATCCTCAAGGTCAAAAACCCTGTACACTCAATCAAACTGAGTCAATAGCACCCGTCTACATCAAATAGCAACACATCATGTCATCTGTCAATCACATCGTAATCAAATATAATAGGTCTAACATCAAAAAGGGTCCAGATCACTTGCGAGCAAGTGCCCTCAAATAATAAGTTCTCTCAGTGCGCCAGAGTGGGATGTTACAGTTATGAAATATTTGGCATCAAATTGTAGCATTAATTTTGAAATACGATAATATTTATTCAACTCTGGCCTGCACCAATATAACTTGAAAAACCATAATGGTACATAATGGACAATGACCCAGCCTTCAAGATAGTCAATGATAGCTCCTTTTGGGAGGTCATTGACCCTTTTCTAGCATCAAATGTCCAACAAGAAGCCGAGGGAAATAGAAGAAGTGAAATGTTGCTCAGGGGATAGTGAGGGCACTCTCATTTTTTCACTGGAAATTTTTGTAGTTTTTTGACAGATTTTGAAAGAGGCTTTGCACAACAATCAGGTGAGGAAATTGAGGCTAGGTGAGGTCATTGGAGGATCCCCTAAGACTTTACAAGGTTTTATAATTTAGTGAAAGATTCGCCAATATTTTACAAGATTTTATAATTCAGTGAATGATTCGCCAATATTTTATAAGATTATAAAATTAACTAAAAGATTTGCCAAAAGATTATATATACATTTTATATTATTGATAAAATAGCCTTCAATTTTTCCTATGTATCATGGGGATTTGCCCATTTATTATACATGTAAATATAGGGGGGGTTCTTAAAATCACCCCTGATGTTGGTAGTGTGGAAAACCACGTTATTTTAAGGATTTTCCTCACAAGAAGAGAAACACCAACAATATACATACAGTTCGAGAAGCTACTACAGTTGGTGAAATAGTGAGGAGAACCCCAAAGATTAGCGCAGCCTTTGAGAACAGGAAAGAAGATCATCAAGCTTCCATGGTGGAAGTAGAATTTATGTTGAATAATCGACCAATTTCCATTTTGATTGATCCAGGTGCTAGTCTAAGTTATGTTTCACCTAAGATTGTAGAAATTTGTAAACTACAAAAAGAAAAAGGAAAATTCATGGCTAGTATAGCTTGCTATAGGAACAAAAATGAAAGTTACAAATCTTGTTAAAGGTTATGAAATTAGTATGAATGGCTTTAAAAATCAATCAGATTTGAATGTTTTGCAACTAGGATCATATGATGTATTAATCAACATGGATTGGTTATAAAAATATAAGGTAATTCTAAATTTTTATGACTAAAAATTTACTTACGTAGATGACAATGGTAACATTAGTGACATTAAAGGAATACCAATCTAACAATTAGTATTAGGAAGATCTCAACCTTGCTGATTAAAATGTGTGTTCATAAGAGATGCAAAGTAATTGTTCTTCATGTAATATATAATGAAAAAGAAGAAAGTAAGAAGGATATAGAAAATTTATCTATATTGCAAGAATTTTGAGACGTATTCCAAGAGATTCTTGGATTACCTCCTAAGAGAGAGATATATTTCTTTATAGACTTACTACTCAGAGCGGTGTCAGTTTCAAAGGCTCCATATCGGATGAATATCTTCGAACTTAAGGAACTAAAATATTATCTTCAACAGTTATTAGACAAAAGGTATATTCAACCAAGTGTATCTCCTTGGGAAGCATCAGTATTATTTTTCAGAAAGAAAGATGGAACCTTACGACTATGTATAGACTTTTGACAACTTAATAAAAGAAAAATAAAAAATAGGTATCCTTTACCCTGCATCAATGATCTATTCGATCAAGTACATGGGGAAATTATCTTTTCAAAAATCAATTTACAAGCAAGATATCACCAAGTAAGAATTAAATACAAAGATATATACAAAACAACTTTTATGACGAGATATGGACATTACGAGTTTGTAGTGATACCATTTGGGTTAACAAATTCCCCAACCTCATTCATGTGTCTAATTAATAGTATCTTAAGTAAATACTTAAATAAATTTGTAATCGTCTTCATCGATGATATACTAATCTACTCAAAGAATGAATAGGAGCATGAAGAATACTTAAGAATAGTTCTACAAATCTTGAGAGAGAAGAAGCTATATGATAAACTTAGTAAATGTGATTTTTATAAAGATAAAATTCAATATTTAGGACATGTACTTTCCAAAGAAGGAAAATTTGTTGACCCTGAGAAAATAAAATCCATTATGGATTGGCCAATTCCAAAAGATGTTTCAGACATAAAATCATTTATGGGTATAACAGGCTATTACCAAAATTTTATTGAAGGGTTTTCAAATATGGTACATCCTATAACATCCCTACAAAAGAAAGGAACAAAATTTATATGGTCTGAAAAATGGCACGAAAGTTTTGAAAAACGAAAATATCTCTTAAAAACAACTCTACTAAAAATAAAACATCCATATAAGGAATTTGTTGTATGCACAGATGCATGCATTGAAGGACTCGAAGGAGTATTAATGCAAGATAATCATGTAATTTCTTATGAATCTAGGAATATTAAGGAACACAAATGACATCATGTAACACACAACTTAGAATTAGCCATAATAATACATGCACTAAAGATGTGGAAACACTATTTGATAAGACGAAAATTCCTATTGATACCTGACAATATTTTTCTAAAGTACCTATTTGGTAAAAAAAATCTCAACGCTCGACAGGAAAGGTCGTTATCCTTCTTGAGCGAATATGGATTTGAAATAAGACCTATCAAGGGAAAAGAAAATAAGATAGAAGATGCCTTGAGAGGGCATGCAAATTTGATTTATACAATTACAATAAGTAATTATGAAATTGATTTAGAGGAAAAGTTCAAGATTGCAGCTGAAAAGGATATAGAATATCAAAATATTAAATCAAAATTCACAGAAAATCAAGATGAAACTAAAAAATCAGACTTCGGCCTTTCTAAAAATGGATTGTTGATGTATAAAAGTAGGCCGTATATCCCTGAATTAGAAGGAACTAAATTTTTAATACTGAATGAATTTTTAACACGGCTTATTACAACCTCTACCCATTCCTGAATGGAAGTGGGAAATTATAACTATGGACGTTAGAACAGGTTTACCTAAAATTAATAAACAAAATGATTATATAATGGTTGTTGCTTATGAATTGTGTAAAGTACCACACTTCATGCCAGTTAAATCCACCTATAAATCCATTAAGATAGTAGATATATTTATGAAGGAAATATTATGACTACATGGAATTCCTAAAACAATAATCTCAAATAGATATACGAAACTTCAGCACTGCTTACCATCCTTAGAAGGATGGGAAACCTCAAAGAACTAATCAAATAGTAGAAGATATGATGAGAATGTATGTTATGAATAGACCAAACAAATGGGAAGAATATATACATTTGGTTGAATTCACATATAATAATCATTACCAAGCTTCAACTAATATTAGTCCTTTTGAACTTATTTATGGAAGAAAATGTAACACCCATGTTTCCTAGAGTAATTTTTTCAATAGATTAATGATAGGACCTAGAATGTTAAAGGAAATGGAACTAACACTGAAATAGGTACAACAAAATTTGAAAGTTGCTCAGGACAGGCAGAGGAGTTATGTAGACTCCAAAAGAACCCCAAGAGAGTTCAATATTGGACACCATGTGTATATCAGAGTAAGACCTAAAATAAGTTCTTTAAGACTGGGAAGGTATACTAAATTAGCTCCTAGATATTGTGGTCCCTTCGAATTGGTTGCATGAATCAGACCTGTAGCCTATTAGCTTCCACTTACAACCATGGTAAAAGTACATGATGTATTCCTTGTTTCATTATTAAAAATATATATACATGATCCTACTCATGTTGTGGATTGGAATATGATACAGGTGGAACCCGAGGGCGAGTTTCCAATAGAACCGGATCGTATTGTGGATAAGAGGGAGCTTACACTCCATAAGGGAACCATCGAACAGGTAAAGGTGTAGCAGAGGAACCTTAGTCCCAAAGAGGCTACATGGGAAATGGAGGATCATATGCGGAAGGAATATCAATTTTTTTTTGAGAATGATCCAAACCAAGATTACATAACACTAAGGATGATGTTAATCTCTAAGAGGGGGTGGATGTCATTCCCTGAAATTTCAAATTTAAAACTTATTGTTATTATTTTTACTTGTTATCAGCACATTATTGATCTTTGTGATATAACTCAAAAAATTATTGTTTTATTTATTATTTATTAATAAAAAAAGAGGAAGCACACGTAAAGTGGGACTATTATAAGAGAGAATTTGTTGATCCAAAAGAGAGCTACCAAGTGACAGCAGAACGGGGACAAGTGGTTAGGATTTGTTGAGTTAACTCAACTAAAGTGATACAAAATCTCAGGATTTTAGGAACATGTGTAAAAATGAAATTGATAGGTGGACAATGAGTACGAGGCTCATACATGTGTCAAATACCTAGGAAAATATTATAAAAGAAAATAAAATAAAAGAGGACGGGACATCATTCTGAAGAAGGTGTGAAATCTAAGAAATATTTACATGACAAAAAAATCCTCACGTAATTATTGTAACCCCATGAACTGCAACAAGTCACTTGGTTATATTATTGAATCTGGATTTATATTGGGGGGTGACAGAGTGAGAATATGTAGCACCTATGATCTATGGTTGGGAGGAACAACCCACTTGACATGTGTTTTCCCTAAAGAAATCTCAATTACAAGTTTTTCTTACATTCTATTTTGGATTAAAATATTGTTCATTTTGTAATATTTGGATATTCCATTCTAGTTGAATTAGTGCTCAAATGTAATTTTTGGATATTCTATTCGGGATAAATGGTTGTTCAATTTGAAATGTATGGATAAATTATTATTGATTATAATATAACTAGAGATTAGAGGTTCTCTCTCTTGTTTCATTCCATTATACGATTTTCATGATAAATATCACAAAGAAATGATTATATCTGTAGCTAGATTCAAATGCAGGAAGCATGACTATAGAATTAACAGAGTTGAAGTATAGAGGAATACTATATAAATTGAAATACAACCAGCAGGCTAGATGCTAAAACAATAATGTTATTGCCATGAACAAAATCTAGAATATGTACAAAAGGTTAAGGATATCAAATAGTAGAAAATAAATACATAACAACAAGTTTTAGAATTAAACCATCCTAATAGGTTATGTAACCATTTTAAAACAAGAAGGAAACTAAGAAAAAAATCATACGAGCATGGTAGCTAAAGGCCAGAACCATTCACAACCATAAACTAAAAAACAAGGAAATTCCATTAATAAATATTTAACAGAGCTACAACTGTGTTGACTCAAATCTTTAAATTAATGGGGGTGAAAACCCTTGAAAATACACGGGGAATTAGCCGAGTCATAATTTGAATTTTAACAAAAATAACAGAACCCTCATACGTAACTAAACATTCGTAGGAATTTTGCAAATGAAATTGCATAGCAAAGAACAAATTACACGTCTTATTCTTTAAATAGACTAAAATGGGATCGACAAAATTATGATAGGTGACCACCCAATTAATTTGAATAGAGATAGTGGTATTGATCCCTCATCCATAACTAGGTTCTATAATAGAAACTAAATTACCTCTTGAAATTTGAACACCCAGGACGTGAAGCCATAGAAAACACCTTTCAACAAGATTTTCAAAAACATAAATTAGTATGCCACCTCAGTAAAGTAATTTACCATAGTTTGAAAGAAAAACGTTCAAGTAAATATCACTTACAAGAGTAATATCGTTATTGAATCGAGATAAACCCTGCTAATTTGGTTGAGAACACCTGCATTAATTCATGACCAATACAGAAGGGAACCAAAACTTTAACAAAAAAAAAGGATGACGGTAGGGTTAGAGTATGATATTTATCTGGAGTAGCTCAAAACCCATAATGGAACTCCTGTAAAAGAACAATTCAAATAGCTAGAGCTAACATCTCTTCTGGATGGTTACCCTCCTACACAACAAGGGCCCAACATTAGTTTGAAGTATCCCAAAAAAAAAAGTCTATAAAAAGAAAATATACAATAAGAAATATATAACTAGGACGTTTGAGAACAACTATTTCCTAGAATGGCCTATAAAGATTCCAAACCAGAAATCGGGACAAGGTCATGAAAGCAATAGTGACTGAGTATTAAACAAAATAACGAAAATTTAAGTGAAATGAGCACACAACCGATTAAACCTTTAATCAAAAGACAACAAGTAAGCAACTTCGACAAAATACGGTAATGGAACTCTATAACAGAAATCATGATACCATTTAACAAGGTAAGGATAGAAAATCTAACCAAGATTACGCCAAAACTTCCAAACAACTAAGTGAAGACGAACAAATGAACGCAAATGGAATGTATGCAGATTTAGTATAGGTATGCAGCATAAAACCCCAAGCACACAGTAGAGGAAGCTCAAAGACAAAAGATGGAACCCTAGAGCCACCTAAAATCGAACCACAAGGAACCCTCTTATTGTTTTGTAAGATTACCAAACAAGGAAGTGAATGTAAAAACCACATTGATACAGCCACGGGCGAAGCCAATTTTTTTTTTTTGTTTTGAAGAATTAAGGGCACGAAGGAAATGACAACAAAAGTTTGACCACACCCCAGACAATGAACAGAAGCACACAACCTAGGTAATAGGCAATTGTGACACCACTCACAGACACAAGGGCAACCACGAAAACAGGCACAGAAAACTAGGAGTAATGACCAACCGCCCGACGCAAACACAACCACGCCTACAAGGTAAGGGACAACACCCCCATCCTAACATCACGGCCTAGACGAACAAATACTAGAACCTCAAGGCACGTGGACCTAACGCCTGAATCCGTTCGGCCTTTGTGCCAAGAGCAACTTGCATGCTTGTCAGCACTCACATAAAAGAACCTATTCCGGCCAATATCTCATTCGTCGCTATTCCCCAAGGTGTGCCATGATCCCCTCATCAGGAATCATGTCGTTCCCCGGGTGATAGATGCGTCAATAACCTTGGCGCAAAACAAAAGGGACCAAGACTCATGAAAACTCCGATGAGCTAGGAACCGAATACTGACTGGGAGACTATACCTACCCCACACAAAGGTTGATGAGACATAAGAGGATGAAGACAAGGGGTGACACCAGCCCACATGACATCGTCCCCGCCCCCACCAATCCCCTAGTCTAACCGGTCTATGATTACATTCAAAATTAACATGGGTTTCATTCTAACGAGGCACGTCAAGTTACAACTAATCATTAATGCACCCGCTAACTTAACATTAAAACAATCAATTTAGCAAGCCTAAGTAATCAACACTAGAACTAATCATAAATACAATCTAACCTCAATTATAATCAATTTAGCAAGTCTAAAATTTGCAATCTAGTCTTTAATCAACATACTAATTTAATCATTATTACAACCTAAAAGGGCTATTCTATATTAATCCACATCTCCATCTAGCTAGCCATTAACTTAAATAACAACATTAACAACTTAAAGTAGAACACTACCATTATATCCCTTATGAAAAATTTAAACCTCAACATGTAGTCTAACTATATTGTTTGGACTAACAATTAATATAGCAGTTAACTAGGCAATTGACATAAGGATTAGCATAACAATTAATTTAGCAATTTACATGACTGTTAACATAACCATGATAGCGCAATAACAAGGAAATTCACCTAACTATTAACCATTTAACTCGCAGTGGCACTTAATCATTAAGAATGAATTTGTTGACCATTGATAATGCTGTAGCAATTATTCTCGCAATTAATAAGGAAAATATTATAGCATTTAGCATTGCAATTAACATGGCAATTAACAGCAAAAGGAAAATGCCGACCATTAACCTTGCAGTAGCAATTGTTCTGGCATTTAATATGACAATTACATAACAATGAATCTATCAATAACAAGGCAACTTACCTAGTTGTTTAACCATTTAATTCGTTGAGGCATTTAGACAATAAGAATGAATTTGTTGACCACTTAACTCACTGTAGCAAAATCAGCAAAAACGAAATGCACCAATGGTGGTCAATCGTACCCAGTCGACAACAAATCAACAATTAAACGAAAACGTATCGAATCAACATCAACGCAGTCCATCACTCAAGGGAAAACGAAGTCACAGTTTAAAGGTAGAATAGTGTTCATTACTACAAGTCAGTTATGAATTGAATGGAAAAAAGAGGGTGAATTCAACATGCACACAGCCAATTTTTAATTACCCAAAACCGTGGTCATTCCAGCAAGTAAATTCATAAATTGAAAAGATAAAAATGTGGGCGATTCAGCAGCCACTCAACATACTTTTTTTTTAAACAAGTCTTGGGTGTGTTAGCAGCCACTTAGCATACATTTTTTTTTAAGCAAGTTATGGGCATGTTGGCAGCCACTCAGGCAAACAGTCTAGAGCTAAGTCATGGGCGGTCAAGTCTGGTAAATAAAAAAAAAACCTGTGTAAAGGAAAACGTGGTGATACAGCCGTGGGAACAATGCATAGATAAAAGTCTGTGACAGCCAAATCGAGGGACTAAATTCTGAGTAGCAATTTGTGGGGGTATAACCGTGGCAACAATATGGAATTAAAAATCCGTGACAATCTAGTCGTGGGAATAAAATCTAAGTATTAATTTTTTGGTGATTAAAATCGTGGTAACAACAAGAAACGCAAACACTGATACATGTTTTCATTTGTCGAGGATAAAGAAATCGTTTTTCATTCACATGGGGTACCCAAGCAAAAACGCAGAGAAGGATCAACAAATAAAAACATTTTTCCATTCTAGGATACAAATACACAAATGCAGACATGAAATCAATTCGTTTTTTTTTCCATTACCAGAATACCAAATATAAAAATGTAGACAGGAAATCAAATCGTTTTTCCATTTCCAAAATACCAATACACAACGCAAATTATAACTTAACCAAGAATAAAAATTCAAGGTCAAATGATCCATCAAGATATAAAAATAGGGTAAAACAATATAACGACGAGCAATAAGCATGCCGTGTTTAAGGAAAAAAATCACGAACAATCACATTTGCAGGGTTAAAAAAAACCGCATACGGGTGCAAGGTGAACCTTTAGCCAAGGACCAACATCAAGGGTAGATGGATAACAAGTGTGTCCTTCGCTCATCATCCTCACATGGAAAAGTAGGACGTTGAGATCCATAGGTCTATTAAAGCCAAGGTGATGACCGTAGATCAGGCTCCTAGCCGACTACTCAGGCGAGGACTGGTGAGCTAGGGATGAAGGAAAAACAACCACAAGGGTCACAATCAAAACACCACAAGGTGGTCAAGACATGCAGAGAAACAAAGGCCATGGGAGTCAATCAATCATCAAGATAGGCTAAGAAAACTTTCAGTCATCAATCTAGAAAATCAATTCACTTGTGCAAATAAACATGTAGATCCAAGCATAAATCCTACAACAATCTACCATACAAAAATGAAGAGAGTGTATCGTTGCCTAATCGCCCACTCTGAGTGGATGTCTCGCGCACTCTGTGCAACTCCCTCTTGCCGATCGACAAGACTTCATCGGTACCTCCTAGCCAATGCTAGGGGTACACACTATCCACAGATTCATCTACCTCCCAGCTCACCTCACAAGGCCAAGCTACCACTCCTCACCGAGATGGGTATCCCAACTCCCATAAGCTAAGTCAGTCAGGTAGATATTTTTGTAGTATAAAATTATGCAAAACAGAAGAGATCCTTCATCCTTCTCCTCCCTTCATTATATAGAGTTTCTAAGTCCCTTACTTTTCTAAAATCTCATATAATTAAGTTTTTAAAAATTGAATCCTAAAAATTCCTCCCCGTACAAGTGTCACCCATCCCCTTCATTCCTCCACAAATTAATTAATTTAATTAATTAATTTCCCTTATTTCCCTCACCCACCTAGTGTCACTCCTAAAATCGCTCCTAGGTGTCCCCAAATTCTCTTACAGTTTTTAATGACTTTCCCCGTTATCAATTTGCTAGTTCAATTTTAAATTAGAAAGTTCTTAATGGTAGATACCTTACTAAGTTTGACTTTTTTCTTTTTCCCTTGGGTTTCCCTTTTCTTCTTATGTTTCCCTCTTTTCCTAGTTTCCTAAATATTTTAGATTTCCCTCTTTCCCCTTTTCATTTAGGACTCAAATTGGCAGGTGTAGAAATTAACCCCCTTTTTCCTTTTTCCCATTTTAGTTAATAATTTTAAATTATCATAAAAAATAAAAAGAACAATTATTCCCCCCTTTTTTTTATTTTACCGTAACAGATTGTTATGAATTATTTAAATTGCTTACCCCCTTATTGTTACAAGATTTAATGAGTATAATTATTATTTATGTTGTTTTTTTATTTATTTTTATTTTTATTTTTTAAATAGATAGATAAAATTTTACCAGTAGCATAATTTAGACTTAGACCTTAAATTTTCGTGTTGGGCGACATTTTATTAGGGAATTTGTTTTTAAAAATTCTTAACACATTATTCATCTTGAGGCCATCTAGGTTCATTCATTTATCATCAACAATGCAACGTTCCCTTCAAGACGCACTATGTGCTCCAAGGGTGCCACTCGCCTTAATACATTTCCCTTGCACGACGTGCCCTTCAGAATGCACTATGTGCTCCAAGGGTGCCACTTGCCTCTTTCCATATTTCTTGTGTGACGTGCCCTTCAGGACACACCATGTGCTCCAAGGGTGCCACTCTCCTCTTGACTGACTTGGTAGACATCAAAAACCCTTGTAGTCAATACTCCGCCAGGTGAACTTGTGGGAGACTAAGGGCCTCTAAGGAATAAGGCCCCCGCCTTATTGCGCACCTCTTAGAATCATCGTGAGTGACTGTTGCAGTCTACCCTCACAGCATCGTGGGTCCTCTCGAACTAGGTAAACATTAACCTACAGTTCGAGCCACGACGGGAGTGCTAGTAGGCTGTGGCAGGGATGTTGTCCACACCTCTCCCTCAACATATCTAGTAGTCGTGCGTGACCCCTCTACTCCACATGTGGGTCAGCAAGAGATTGTCAGCCTGCATCATCAACGAATCATGTCAGAAATATATCCATAATCATATCATTTAATCAGATGTACTAATACCACAATAAAAGAATCAAACCCCAATGGTACACTCCACGACTCAATCCGGAGTCCAAGGGGTTCCATCGATGCCTCTGCATCCTCGAGGTCCAAAATCCTGCACACTCAGTAAAACCTAATTAATAACACTTGTCTATGTCAATGCAGTAAAACAACAGGTCACCAACCCATAACGCCTCATAATCAAAATCAATGTTTTAATAGCATAAAATTTGGATCACTTGTGAGCAAGTGTCCTCAAAGAATAAGTTCTCTCTGTGCACAAGATCGAGATGTTACATACACCCGCTCTTGGTATAAACTTTGTCCCAAAGTTTCATAGTATAAATCTTGAAATAAAGTGTATCACACCATCATAAGCCTATCTATCAAACAAAAATGGAAATTGTTGGTGCATATCATATGCGTCCTCCCAGGTCACCGAGTGCAGACTATAGTTGTCCCACTGGACCTTGACCTTCTCTACCATTTGACACCATAGATATCGAATGCAGTGATCCAAGATGAAGATTGGCTCAGCCGTGAGCGCCCCCTCTTCTGACACCCGCTAGGTGCTCAAGTCAAAACATGTGTAGGATCACTAAACAAAATGTCTCAAAAAGAGACGTGAAATACATAGTGCATATTCCTCAAGGAATCAGGTAAGGCTAGTCAATAGGCCACGGACCTCTCCTTTCCACAATCTCGTACGTTACCATGAACATAGGAGATAGTTTATCCCATTTTTCCAACTGGATCAAACTCTTATGCGGTTTCAACCGCAAGAATACTCTATCGCCACATCGTAAATATGGTCGAAACGACATGCATCGACATAACTCTTATGCCGATCCTATGCTTCCTAGATCCTTTGTCTTAAGCTTTCATTTAAACTACCATTTCTTGGATCGCTTTCGGTCTCACTAGGACCCTATCCTCAAGTTGATCCCAAATCAAAGGCGTTTGACATGGTCGCTTGTAAAGGAACTCGAAAGGTGCCATCCTAATGGTGCTTTGGTAACTCTTGTTTTAAGCGAATTCCATCAGTGGTAAGAATTCCTCCCAATGCTTTTGTTGGTCCATCAGGTACATGCGCAACATGTCCTCCAAGGTTTGGTTCGTTCGTTCGGTCTACCCGTCAGTCTACGGGTGATGCGCAGTACTGAAGTTAAGTTGGGTTCCCAAGGCCTCTTGGAAACTCGTCCAAAATTGTCGACTAAACACTGATCCTCGATCAGATATAATCCTCTTAGGCATGCCATGCAGCCTCACAATCTCACCGATGAAAACTCTAGCTATGTTAGGTGCCTGATACATTGTACGCATGGGAATAAAGTGAGCACTCTTTGTCAGAGTGTCTACTACTATGAAAATCGAATCGTGTCTCCTTGCCGTTAGTGGCAATCCAAAAGTCCATCGAAATAACCTCCCATTTTGATTCCATAATAGTGTGTGGTTGTAGTAATCATGCTGGGTGTCTATGTTTAGCCTTTACTTGTTGACATTCTAGACATCTGGCCATATAGTTGACTATGTTGGCCTTCATTCCCTTCCAAAAGAATAAGGGTTTAAAGTTTTCCCTCGTCTCCATGACTCTCGGTTGAGCCATGTAAACTGCTATATGAGCCTTGCTTAGGATCAACATCCTCAACTTGTCATTCGGCGGTACGTAAATATGATTTTTAAACCTCAATAAACCATCTCTATCAAACGGAAATCCTTCAAATCTAGCTACCATCATTGTGTTTTGTCCGATAAAACCGTCAACCTCTTTGTACCAGTCATCGTCACACTGTAAAGTTAGAATCTTTTCACATAGATTCGTCTGAAGAGGCATCACCGAAAAGATGTGTGGTCTCTGACTCAATGCATCTTCTACTCGATTCACTGTTCCTTTTATGTAAGTAATCTCGAACTCGTACTTGCTAAGCAATTCCGACCAACGTCATTGTCGTGTGTTTAGGTCACTTTGTGTAAAGATGTGTTGTAGTCCATAGTGGTTAGTCTTTAGTTCAAATTTTCATCCAACAAGGTAGTGTCTCCAACCTTCAAGGCATATACGATCGCTAATAACTCCAAATTATGCGTCGCATAGTTCTCTTCATGCCTTCTCAGTTTCCTTGAGTTGTAAGTGATCACTCGTCCGTTTTTCATCAAGACTCTGCCTAAGCCTTCCTTAGATGTGTCAGTGCATACCAAGAAGTCCACGTCCATGTCAAGAACCTTTAGTATCGGTGTTGTTTTAATCAACTCCTTGAGCCTCTGAAATGCTTCTGCTCATTTCTCGGTCCAAACAAACTTCTTGTTTTTCTTCTGCAATTCCGTGATTGGATTTGCTATCTTTGAAAATCCCTCGACGAACCGTCGATAGTATCCTGCTAAACCCATGAAGCTACAAACTTCTGGGACATTCGTCGATGCAGGCCATTCCATAATAGCCTCGACCTTTGTTAGATCCATGATGATGCCTTCGTCGAAGATGACATGCCCTAAGTAGTGAATCTTCGATTGATAAAACGAGCATTTGGACAACTTCCCATACAATTTGTGCTCTCTCAGACACTGTAGCACCAAGATGAAGTGCTCGTCATGATCCTCCGTCGTCCTAGAGTAAATCAAAATATCTTCAATGAATACTTGGACGAACTTGTCCAAGTACTCGTAGAACACCCCGTTCATCAAACTCATAAATACCCCTGGGGCGTTTTTGTAATGCCCATATCATTCTAAGGATTAATTTAATTTCATAAACAATTCATTTTCTAAACGGAGATAATGATTTCACAGCATATATTTATTTTCTCAACATCAATTTTGGTAATTTAGATTTATCACAGGGTAATAACTTTCTGGTAAAAATGAGATAAATGCATAACTTGACAAATACCTGATACTGATGCTAATTTCTATTTCCTTGCTGCGTCTGCTCCTGCTGATACATAGATTAACCCTGCCACAAACAAGCAAATAACTGCCCAAAACTACTGTCCTCCCTGCCAACTAGGAAAACTACCTAGTTCTAGGATATCTACGGATATCCTGGCCCTCCGTACCCAAAACCTTCAGCAACTCGGTGCCTCCCTATATCAAGCCACAATTTAGAACACCATGTTCCTTGCTTACAGCAAGCCAACAGTCCCCAAAATACCACAGGCTCATAGCCAATTATCACAGTGCGCAGAATCTCTCTGCTTCCGGCAAATACAGTGGTCCTGAGCTCACAACCCCGCAGCATCCATCCCCCGCCCAATGGACTGCACATCCCCCTCTTCCTGTCCCTTATTCCTCCCTGCTGCCTCACGCAGTAACTCTACCACCAACCCCCTCCACGCTTCCTCCGACCTGCGTCCCCCAATAAATTTTATTGCCTCGGGATTTATGGGCTCCCGCACCCTGCATACGCAACCCTGTGCATACGTAAATCTGTTGTTATCTCCATTCTTACTGACTGTCTTTTAAATTGGTTTATCATATCATTGAATGCAGTCTGCAATCAATGTTATTTTATTAATTGTAATTCTTTCTTAATTAAATCTTGCTTAATAATCTTTAATCATTTATCAGT
>ML777187.1:1680389-1704328 GCA_009831015.1 Picea engelmannii
TACACAGATTAACCCTGCCACAAACAAGCAAATAACTGCCCAAAACTACTGTCCTCCCTGCCAACTAGGAAAACTACCTAGTT
The DNA here is from genome assembly GCA_009831015.1 of Picea engelmannii. Lineage (NCBI taxonomy): Eukaryota > Viridiplantae > Streptophyta > Pinopsida > Pinales > Pinaceae > Picea > Picea engelmannii. Next base: position 1,680,473 of record ML777187.1, read on the forward strand.
CCAGGATATCTACGGATATCCTGGCCCTCCGTGCCCAAAACCTTCAGCAACTCGGTGCCTTCCTAGATCAAGCCACAGTTTAGAACACCATGTTCCTTGCTTACAGCAAGCCAACAGTCCCCAAAATACCACAGGCTCACAGCCAATTATCATAGTGCGCAGAATCTCTCTACTTCCGGCAAATACAGTGGTCCTGAGCTCACAGCCCCGCAGCATCCATCCCCCACCCAATGGACTGCACATCCCCCTCTTCCCGTCCCTTATTCCTCCCTACCGCCTCATGTAGTAACTCTACCACCAACCCCCTCCACGCGTCCTCCGACCTGTGTCCCCCAATAAATTTTATTGCCTCGGGATTTATGGGCTCCCGCACCCTGCATACGCAACCCTGTGCATACGTAACTCTGTTGTTATCTCCATTCTTACTGACTGTCTTTTAAATTGGTTTATCAGATCATTGAATGTAGTCTGCAATCAATGTTATTTTATTAATTTTAGTTCTTTCTTAATTAAATCTTGCTTAATAATCTTTAATTATTTATCAGTTTAGGGGCGTTACAGTTTTTCAGTCTAAACGGTAAAACAGTAAATTCATAATGTCCAAACCTCATCTTAAAGGTGGTCTTAGGGACTTCATCTTCCTTAATCCGTAACTGGTGGTATCTTGATCGCTATTCGATCTTTGAGAACACTGTCGTGCCCTTCATTTGATCAAATAGATCATCAATCCTTGGCAACGGATACTGATTCTTGATCATTGCCTTGTTCAACTAACGGTAGTCAATGTAGAGCCTCCACGACCCATCCTTCTTTCGTATGAAGATAACAGGCACACCTCACACTGACACACTTGGACGTATCAATCCTAGGTCCAACAATTCTTTCAATTGCATTCTCAACTCTTGTAACTCTGGGGTCGACATCTGATAAGGCATTCTAGCTATCGATTCAGTTCCTGGTTTTAGGTCTATAGTAAACTCCAATTCCCTCTCCAGTGGCATCCCAGGTAACTCCTCCAGAAATACATCCGCAAACTCTCTCACCACCGAAAGGTGTTCTATACCTTTTGTTACTCCCTTCTCGTTTAATGCAAGGATCGCATAAAGCTTGCACCCCTTGCGCATGCTCTTCCATAGCTAGAAGAAAGAGATGAACCTCAGGGAAACTCCCTGATTTCGTCCTACAATCACACGTCTCTATCCCTCATCATAGACCAATATCAATCATTTCGTCTTGCATTTGAGCATCACCTCATGTGATTCCAACCAGTCGATATCGATCACAACGTCATAAGATCCTAAGATTTTGACGTACAGGTTGGCCTTGGTGACAAACTTTCTCAGGTTAAGGATACATCCGGTAACCTTTCCTCCAACCTTTTGTTTGTCTCCCGAGGCCATCTCTACGAAGCTAAAATCATCCTATTTAACTGCCTTTACCTTAATCCTTTTTAGCGTTGCACCCAAAATGAAACTCTCGGTAGCACCGAGATCCATCAAAATACTAAGGGTTTGGTCAGCGACGGTACCCGACGTCTCGAGCATAGTCGACTGGTGCTCTTCCTGGCAGTTATTCACCGCTGCATAAATCCGATGGGCCTTGCCCATACCTCCCATGATAGTGGGTCCAACTGATCCAAACACTCTAGTCCTCTCCACCAGGCAGTCGCGCTAGTAGTGTGGCTCCCCTCACGTCCAACACCCCTTCTTCGATCCAGTACTCCTGGCACCCGAAGTAGAAGATGAATTCTAACAATAAGGCCAAACTCGAACTTCTTGACCTTAATTTTCTGGGTAACTTTGTGTGGAGCATATCGAAACATCTCCAAAATAGGCCTTGTACTAGGGCACCTTGCGGCTACCTCGTCGTAAGGCATCGAACTCGTTCAGTTGATTCTCAACAAATTCCTTAGAAACATACCTCTCCTAGAACCATCCCTCGAACAGTTCCCATGACACATCACCGATGGCCATGTTCAAAAGGGGTAAGAGCGTCTTCCGCCATAAAAGAGCGCTCCTCTTCAGTCGAAAGACCACCATGTGGACCTTCATGTTGGAGGTCGTAAACATGAAGTGTGAAGCACATGCCTTGCTCTAAACCTATGATTCGATGACACCACCATCCATGACACTCGTGGATGCTAGAACTCATCTCTCTCAAGATCTTGGAGGATGCCAACGGTACTAGATATTGCGTGTTGTGGACCTTAAGGGGTTCCCTCTAAATGCAATCTCCATGAGAACACGTTAAGGTTTTTACTTAATGCAAGGGTTAATACTCATGGGTTTACTACAGTGGAAAGCCTAGCCATCCACAGTTGCAGGGTTGAACCCACTCTGATACCATATGTAACAATCACATTCATGCGGCCATGGGCGAAGCCAAAAAAAATAAAATTGTTTTTAATAATTAAGGTCATGAAGGCAATGACAACAAAAGTTTGACCACACCCTAGACAATGAATAGAAGCACACAACCCAGGTAACAGGCAACTGCGACACTGCACATAAACACAAGGGAAACTGGGCAAATAGGCACAGAAAACCAGGAGTAACTACCAACTGCCCAACGCAAACATGGCCATGCCCACAAGCTAAGGGACAACACCCCGATCCTAATATCACAGCCTAGACGAACAAATACTAGAACCTCAAGGTGCGCGGAACTAACGAATAAAGGCATTCAGCCCTTATGCCAAGAGAAACTTGCATGCTCATCAACACTCACACAAAAGAACCTACTCCATCCAAGATCTCGTTCGTCCCTATCCCCCAGGGTGTGCCATGATCCCCTCATCAGGAATCATGTCATTCCCCAGGTGATAGATGTGTCAATAACCTTGGTGAAAAACAAAAGGAACCAAGACTCAAGAAAATCCGATGAGCTAGGAACCGAATATTGACTGGGAGACTATACCTACCCCACACAAAGGTTGATGAGACACAAGAGGATGAAGACAAGGGGTGACGCCATCCCACACGACATCGTCCCCAACCCCACCAATCACCCAGTCTAACCAGTCTATGATTACATTCAAAATTAACATGTGTTCCATTCTAACGGGCACGTCAAGTTACAACTAATCATTAATGCACCCGCTAACTTAATGTTAAAACAATCAATTTAGCAAGCCTAAGTAATCAACACTAGAACTAATCATAAATACAATCTAACCTCAATTATAATCAATTTAGGAAGTCTAAAATTTGCAATCTAGTCTTTACTCAACATACTAATTTACTCATTATTACAACCTAAAAGGGCTATTCTATATTAATCCACATCCCCATCCGACTATCCATTAACGTAAATAACAACATTAACAACTTAAAGTAGAATGCTACCATTATATCCCTTATGAACAATTTAAACCCCAACATGTAGTCTAACTATATTGTCCAGACTAACAATACTAGCCATCCATTAACACTGAGAAGGAACTACTAATTATTAACATTGCTGGAGAAATTCAACAAGGAAATTAACATAGCAGTTACATAACAATTAATATAGCAGTTAAATAGGCAACTGACATAAGGATTAGCATAACAATTAATTTAACAATTTACATTACTATTAACATAACCATGATAGCGCAATGACAAGGCGATTCACCTAATTGTTAACCATTTAACTCGCGATGGCACTTAATCATTAAGAATGAATCTGTTGACCATTGATAATGTTGTAGCAATTGTTATGGGAATTAATAAGGAAAATATTATAGCATTTAGCATTGTGATTAACATGGAAATTAAAATCAAAAGGAAAATGTCGACCATTAACCTTACTGTAGTAATTGTTCCGGCATTTAATATGACAATTACATAACAACAAATCTATCAATAACAAGGCAACTTACCTAGTTGTTTAACCATTTAATTTGCTGAGGCATTTAGACAATAAGAATGAATCTGTTGACCACTTAACTCATTGTGGAAAAATCATCAAAAACGTAGTGCACCAATGATGGCCAATTGTGCCCAGTCGACAACAACTCAACAATTAAAGGAAAATGTATCCAATCAACATTAACGCAGTCGATCACTGAAGGGAAAACACAGTCACAGTTTCAAGGCAGAATAGTGTTCATTACTACAAGTCAGTTATGAATTGAATGAAAAAACAAAAGGGAAAATTCATCATGCACATAGCCAATTTTTAACTACCCAAAACCGTGGTCATTCCAGCAAGTAAATTCATGAATTGAAAAGCTAAAAACATGGGTGAATTCAGCAGCCACTCAACATACGTTTTTTTTAAGGAAGTCATGGGCGTGTTAGCAGCCACTCAGCATATGCTTTTTTTTTAAGAAAGTCGTGGGCGTGTTGGCAGCCACTCAAGCAAAGAGTCTGGAGCTAAATTGTGGGCAGTCAAGTCTGGTAAATAAAAAAAAAATTGTGTAAAGAAAACCATGGTGATACAGTCGTGGGAGGGTAAAATCATGAAGATGGGTAACACTTTTGCTTGTTTTATGACAAAAAAAAACTGTATTTTCACAAGTTCTTCAACTTCCGGCATACAAAAATATTTTTTTTATTTAGAATTTCAATTTACAGTAAAAACAAAACTTGTGAATAACTTTGTTATATTTCTAATGACTTTTTCAAAAAAAAATTATCAAGATTTGATATGTCAATTTGACAATTGTTTAACAGTATGTTCCTTAAACATGAAAGGAATGATAATGAGTTATTGTTTTCCACAACAATGTATCTATTATTAAACTTATGTTTTTAAGAAATGAAATATACTACAACAATCTACATAGACTCTATTTTATTATGACTATAATTTTGAATCTAATGGATGAATATTATAATTTCTAGAATTTTTTGAAGTTGACCAAGATGAAAACTTTGTAGATTTTAATCACGTGTTTTTCTACACCTTGTATCTATCTTAATTTTTAGTTAAAAGTAAAATCTAAAAATACTATTTTGAAGAGAACAGTTTAACAATTATGAATATAATTTTCCATAATTTTTCGTTTTGTATTTTTAGAGATATGGATTTTTCATTTCACCGAATCATAATCTCACCTAAAAATAATATGCAGTGATTTTTCTATAAAATTAAATAAAATCAGATAAAAACAATGAAAATGAAAACAAATTATACCCAATGAAAGAAGATTCAATTTTAAAAATGTTGGTATCAATTCTCAAACTAAATTTTGAGTATTTGTAGGAGTCTGGTACCTCCAAAGATGAAGTAAGATGGAGAGAATTTGCAGTTTCCTGCAAACAGACTCATTTTCAAGTTTTCGGCTGAAATATTTTTTCGGATGAAACCTTGTTTTTAACGGAATCCGTTAAAAATAAACGTTTCGGCCGAAATATGCTTACCATGAGAAAATAATTCATCCAAAAAATATTGTACATGAATTTCGAGGGCACCGTTAAATTTAACATGGAAATTTTCGTCCGAAAAATATTTTAGTTGAAAGAAACATTTGTTCGACCGAAAAATTGCCCCTAGAAATTTTGGAGACCCGATTGTCACGAAAGTGTTACCCAGATTCATGATTTTACCCGGGAACACTGCATAGATAAAAGTCTGTGACATTCAAATTGAGGAACTAAATTCTGAGTAGCAATTCGTGGGGGTATAACTGTGGCAACAGTATGGAATTAAGAATCTGTGACAGTCCATTCATGGGAATAAAATCTGAGTATTAATCTTGTGGTGATTAAAATCATGGTAATAGCAAGAAACGCAGACAATGATACATGTTTTCATTCGCCAGGGATAAAGAAATCATTTTTCATTCGCATGGGGTACCCAAGAAAAAACGTAGATAGGGATCAACAAATAAAAATGTTTTTCCATTCCAGGATACCAATACACAAATGCAAACATGAAATCAATTCATTTTTTTTTCCATTGCCAGAATACCAAATATAAAAATGCAGACACGAAATAAAATCGTTTTTCCATTGCCAGAATACCAATACACAATGAAGATTATAACTTAACCAAGAATAAAAATGCAAGGTCAAATGATCCATCAAGATATAAAAACGGGGTAAAACGAGATAACGACGAGGTATAAGCATGCCAAGTTTAAGGAAAAACTTCGCCAACAATCACATTTGTAGGGTTAAAAAAAAACGCATCCGGGAGTAAGGAGAACCTTCAGCCAAGGACCAACATCAAGGGTAGACGACTAATAGGTGTGTCATTCACTCATCATCCTCACACAGAAAAACTGGGTGTTGAGATCCATAGGTCTATTAACGTCGAGGCGATGATCATAGATGAGGCTCCTGGCCGACTGCTCAGGCGAGGACTAGTGAGTTAGGGATGAAGGAAAAATAACCACAAGGGTCACAATCAAATCACCACAAAGTGGTCAAGACATGTGGGGAAATGAAGGCCATGGGAGTCAATCAATCATCGAGCTAGGCTAAGAAAAAATTTAGTCATCAATCTAGACAATCAGTTCACTTGCCCAAATAAACATGCAGATCCAAGCATAAATCGTACAACAATATACCATACAAAAATGAAGAGAGTGTATTGTTGCATGATCGCCCCCTCTGAGTGGACGTCCCACGCACTCCATGCAACTCCCTCTTTCTGACCAACGAGACTTCACCGGTACCTCCCAGCCAATGCTAGGGGTACTCTTCTTCACCCTTAGCCCCCTAAGCCACAAAGGGGCCACACACACTATCCAGAGATTCAACTAGCTCCCAGCTCATCTCGCAAGGCCGAGCTACCACTCCTCACCAAGCTGGGTATCCCAACTCCCGCAAGCTAAGTAATTCAAGTAGAGATCTCTGCAACGTAATGTGATGCAAAATAGAATAGATCCTTCATCCTTCTCCTCCCTTCATTATATAGAGTTTTGAAGTCCCTTACTTTCCTAAAATATCATTTAATTAAGTTTTTAAAAATTAAATCCTAAAAATTCCTCCCCGTACAAGTGTCACCCATCCCCTTCATTCCTCCACAAATTAATTTCTTTAATTAATTAATTTCTCTTATTTCCCTCACCCACCTAGAGTCACTCCTAGAATCGCTCCTAAGTGTCCCCAAATTCTCTTACAGGTGTTAATGACTTTCCATGTTATCAATTTGCTAGTTCAATTTTAAATTAGAAAGTTCTTAATGGTAGATGCCTTACTAAGTTTGACTTTCTGTTTTTTCCCTTGGGTTTCCCTTTTCTTTGTATGTTTCCCTTAGACCACTAGCATAATTTAGACTTAGACCTTAAATTTTCGTGTTGGGCGAAATTTTATTAGGGAATATGTTTTTAAAAATTCTTAACACGTTATTCGTCCTAAGGCCATCTAGGTTCATTCATTTATCATCAACGCGACGTGCCCTTCAGGACGCACTAGGTGCTCCAAGGGTGCCACTCACCTTAATATGTTTCCCTTGCGCGATGTGCCCTTCAGAATGCACTATGTGCTCCAAGGGTGCCACTCGCCTCTTTCCATCTTTCTTGTGTGATGTGCCCTTCAAGATGCACCATGTGCTCCAAGGGTGCCACTCGCCTCTTGACTAACTTGGTAGACATCAAAAACCCCTAGAGTCAATACTCCACCATGTGAACTTGTGGGAGACTAAGGGCCTCTAAGGAATAAGACCCTCGCATTATTGCGCTCCACTTAGAATCATCGTGAGCAATTGTCGCAGTCTACCCTCACGGCATTGTGGGTCCTCTCGAACTAGGTAAACATTAACCTATAGTTTGAGCCACGACGGGAGTGCCAGTAGGCTGTGGCAGGGTTGTTGTCCACACCTCTCTCTCAACATCTCTGGTAGTCGTGCATGACCCCTCTACTCCACATGTGAGTTTGATCGACAAGCTATCATTAGTATACATCATCAACGAACCATGTCAAAAATATATCCATAATCATATCATCTAATCAGATGCACTAATATCACAATAAAATAATCAAACCCCAATGGTACACTCCTCTACTCGATCCAGAGTCCAAGGGGTTCCATTAATGCCTCTGTATCCTTAAGGTCCAAAATCTTGCACACTCAGTAAAACCAAATTAATAGCACATGTCTATGTCAATGCAGTAAAACAACAGGTCACCAACCCATAACGCCTCATAATCAAAATCAATTTTTTAGTAGCATAAAATCCGGATCACTTGCGAGCAAGTGTCCTCAAAGAATAAGTTATCTTTGTGCGCAAGAGCAGGATGTTACAGTGAATGTTGAAAATATGCATGGGGTGGTCGGGGCATTACTTTGCCATTTCTCGTTCCAAGATGGCCACACCTAGCACATGGGAGGATTTCCATGGGAGGCTACAAACAGGTTTTTAATTAAGAACACAAGGTATGTCAAGATAGCATTAGAAACTACCAACCACTCACGTAATCATTATCAAAGCATAATTAACACTAACCAAACAAAACCTAATTACGATGTGATTATCATCCAACTATCAGTTTAATCTTTCACCTAATTTCATGCTTCATCAGTCGGGACAAGCCACCTATTAACTTGCAATGACTATATTGTACTTCCCAATTAAGTGGTTAATTTGCCAACTTAGGTTATAGGGAATCAATGTCGCAACAAGGGTCTAATAATAATAACCCCTTTGGAATAAAAAATGAGGGTTGTCAACACATATTTCATACCATGGGAATTGTAATATTGGAATTATAGCCTTACCACATGAATTATAACATGGATTCTAGAAGTTATTCAATAAAGTCTATAACGTAGGACAAGCAAGTTTAGTAAATTTGCATATGGAACTTTTACAACTATTAAAGGTAAAATTTCAAAAAGATTTTTGTTAAGCGAAGTCTTATTAATGAAATTTGTGTGGTCAAAATAGTTGAGTAATACACTTTACTTAGTTGGAAAAAAAATATTGTTCTATATAAAAAAATAGAATTACATGGGTATGTGACATACACTAAGTATTGACCTAGGGAGGTTGTAGGTGCTCTTTAATTGATCCTTAGATTCATGGATAGGTGTATCTCCTTCCTTTTTCTTTGTCAAATGAAACTAGAAGCCTCACATTGAGTTCATCGTTTACTGCATGGTTTGCATGAGTTATCAGATCCTTAGATTCCCCGATAGGTGTATCTCCTTCCTTTGTCTTTGTCAAATGAATCTAAAAGTCTCACATTGAGTTCATCCTTTATTGCATGGTTTTCATGAGTTATCTTAGTGTGTAGTGACTTGAGTAGTTTTCTTGTGTTTGGTTATGTAGTGTACTCTTGTTTTCATTCGTAGTTTTCATCTGAAAATCAAAAAGAATTTGCATTACATAGCCATTTTTGTCAGTGTTTTGGGTATGCTTCAAATATTGATTTTGGCATGTGAATAGTGACCATCACCAATATCATATAACCTTATTTTCATGTATGTTTGACTGAGTCATTCACTTTTTCTTTCATTATATTTACGAGTGAAGCAATAAAAATTTGCATCTCATAATCACGCAGGGTTGATATTTTAACTGCCTTTATAAACATTGGTATAATGTTTATTGTCTTTAGGATCTAAGATCATTTTGGGATTGATGTTAATTACATTTGGAGTGTGATATTGTTGTTAGTTTCTTGAATTTGTGAAAAAATGAAACTTCTATTCTCCCCCTTAGATAGTTTTCATGAAAGAGAAAATTTGTATTTTTTGCATTTTCATATTTCGATTTTATTTAGCATTGAAAGAGTCAAAACACCATTTAGTCCATTTTTTAATCCTTTAATCAAAATCCAATTGATTGAATTACGCGCATGTCATAAGAGCGTCTCGGGTGTATATAATATGAGCGTCTAGGTTTTCATCGCGGCTATTTTTTAAGCTGGCGTTTCTTAATGATTCTGTTATTATTCATTCAATCGTCTCCCAATGAAATGCAGTAAATTCGGAGAGAACTTGCAGAATTGTCGATTACGCTACAGATTTAGAGAGGGGGAGGGAGAACATAGAATTACATTAAAAACGATCATTTTAGCCCGACAATAACGAAAGAAGAATATGTAATTTCGAATAAGATGGGGTTCAAAGACGAACATCAAATTACCAACGCATGATCACCGTAATAGTAACTGGCTGCAGACGCGGCTCTCAGTAGAAGAGATGGAAGCAGTTTGGCAGTTCAATGACGCCCGGAGTTCCCCCAAACACTTCAGCGAATCCATCTATTCACACAATGTAATTCGACGAAGTGATTGAAGGAACTCCCGGCGTTGGAAACCAGCTGATGCGGCAGCAGTACATCCAGTGCGGAAGCGGCAGCAGTATTTAGGCGGTTCAATGACGCTCGGAGTTCCCCCAAACACTTCAGCGAATCCATCCATCCACACATTGTAACGCGACGAAGTGATTGAAGGAACTCCCGCCGATGAGAACTAGGTCATGATATGCTGTGATTATGGATGGCTATATGGATAACAAGAACTTCTTAAATACTACCCACCTCTCATATCGTTGCTATGATAACTGAACCAGCACTGACCAGTAATACATTCATTCATTGCACTTGGACACAAGTTTTATTTCTTCCGCCACATTCAATGAATGAACTTGGCGCAACATGAGTCATTCATTCGGATTCTCCCCACGTCGACCTGCACGATTTAAATCCATCCATTTATTCATGGAGGGATAAGTTCCCACCCCTATTGGGAAAGGTATCAACTAACGTCATGGTGAGATAAGATCCCAGCCCTATTTAGCAAAGTATCAACCAATGTCTAAATTTGATCCGTTACTAAGTGTCGTATATTTTAATTTTACGTATTCCTTTTATACGTAATTAATATCTATTACACTATTAAGTTTTATTAAATTATATATATTTCTGTGACTAATTTTATTAGTCCCGGCCGAAGGCAGAGAGGGACTATAGTGATCCATAATTAGTTGACTTTATATTAATAAGTTTTTTTACTATAAATTTTTGCATCATCTGTATTGTTCGTACTATAGAAGTAAAAGCATTATTTTTATATAATAAAAAAAACCTTATATGTCAACGTGTCATTGGAGAATATATTGGAGGTCTTATTGCAAACTTTGTTGTTCTCAATGTTGTAAATGTTTAGATATCCAAAGTTTTGAGCTTAGACGCTCTTTTTTAATTTTTATCACATTTTTACTCAAATGTTTACATACCGAAAGTTCTCAGCATCGAATTTCTATTTGTATTGAAATGTTTACATATCGAAGGTTTAGAGCATTGACACTTTTTTTGAGGTGCTTGAATACGCATGACAGCTTAAATGTTTACATAGTGCGAGGTCCTTAAACAGACATGACAACTTAAATGTTTGCATACTACGAGGCCCTTAAACAGCCTAACAACCTTAAATATTTACCTAAATAGGCTTATGAGAGTACATTTTTCCTCGAATTTTTCCATACAATGTTGTAATGAATTTGGACAATATTGTTGTCCACCGCCAGTTGTATAACCATTGTATGTTTCATACTTCTTCTATGTTGGGAATGCAGTTTGGTCATCCTTGAAGATACATACATTGTTTACTGGTTCGGTGGGTGCTTCTTGTTCATTGGTTCATTGGTTGTTGCTTGTTGTTGATTGGTTCAACTTTGCAAAGTTGAGGACCTGCGCCTACAGTTGGACTTGTTGGTGCTTGTTGCTTGTTTTTGTTTACCTCAACTTTGCACGGTTGGGGTCCTACATAAGCAGTTGGAGATGTTTTGTTTTACTTTGTCGCATCCAGGTGTTGCACCCACAATTTGACCTACGCTTATGTCGTTCACCGTTTCAGAGTAAGTTTCGATGCCTTAATTTCATTTCCATTCATTCTTTCTTGTTCATTGTTTTCATTTTGCAAGTAAGAATGTTCGATTATTTCTACTGGCATGCTCGTCATATGTTTCGGGTTCCTTCTATGATTGGACTGCAATTTGGTAATCATTGGAGATACGTGTGTTGTTTACTGGTTCAGTGGTTATTGTTTGTTCGTTGGTTCGTTGGTTTGTTAGTTGCTTCTTGTTGTTGTTTGGCTCAAGTTTGCAAGTTTGAGGTCCTCGGGTTGTAGTTGGGCATGTTCGTGCTTGCTCACTGGTTTGTTGCTTGCTTTTTTCTTTTGTTTACTCCGGCTTTGTAGCATTAGGGTCCTGCGCCGACAGTTGGAGCTGCCTTTTTTTCACTTTGCGGTGTTCAGGTCCTGCACCCGCATGTGAACCTGCAGTTCTATCATTTGTCGTGTCTGACAAAGTCGAGATCTAGCGCCTGTCCCGTGCCTGCCTATCCTGCTCTTAAATTTTGCTCCAATTTTGTGTCCTAGCTCTAGACCATACCTACGTGTCTTTGCAAAATGTTCTTGTAGAATAAAAGGATACTGATATGCTGCTACCAAGAGTGGTGTTTCGTGGATTGCAAATTGCAGCATTCACTTTCTATGTTGTTTGGCGTGCAACATTGCTAGCATAATGAAAGTGTCTTCAAATGCATCACACCACTTACATTTGGACGAAACCATTATCATTCTAGGATACTTCAGTGTTGACATTATACAAAATAGTGACATAACAAATAATTGGACAACTACATTGGCAATTACAATGTCTGATGTCTTTTTGCTATGATAAAACATGTGCAAAACACACTTATTAACCATATATGGTGAAATGTGTCCATATCACAATACAGCCTCTTTATCCTATACACAGACTGATGTGACCACGACACAATTTGTCTTGTACTTGAAATATGATATCTACACCAAAGATACTGCAAAATTATATTTCTATGTCTCAAGGAATATCTGGATACTTTCCTGCAGAAAAACAAAATCATTTAGCTATGGTCATGCAATTTCTTAATATTTTTTGGCTTGTAAGATATTTTGGGTAGGAAAAAATTTATATAATTACAACCATGGCTAGACAAAAGGAAAGGTTCATGTTTATAACTATCTTTTATTCTATTCGTTGATTCTCATTTACTGTATGAAAATATTACTTATTCTCCCCTGCCTACGAGCTTCCATTCATGTTCATTGTATTTTGTACGTTCCCACATTGAAACAAACAGAATAGTTGGAGAAAACCAAGGAGTCTTTACCGCAAGTGTAGAAGAGGAGATACAAAGGTACATTCTTGTACTGTTATTTCATATTCCATTGTTTTGTATTTCGTTTATTGTTCGTATATGTGTTCACCTAATTTATTGTATGTAGATATTGCATATCTTCCTACATAATAACTTATCTTCATGTCATTTGTATTTTTTGTGCCGCTACATTGAAATAAATCGAACTCTGTTTAGTTTTTTTATATGTCTTTTTGCATACCAACTTCCTTCATGTCCAATGTATTTTTCTACATTGTTACATTTAAACAAACAGAGTGGCTGGAGAAGACGATGGACTCTTTGATGTGAATGTAGAGGAGGAGTTACAAAGGTGGATGTCTCTACTCTTATTTCATATTCAATTGTTTAGTATTTCATTTATTGTCTATATATTTGGTCTACTTGTTCTACTTGTTCTACTTCTTTGCCCTTATTTTACCGTATGTAGATACTACATATATTTCTACATAGTAACTTATCCTTATGTGAATTGTATTATCTTTGTTGCTACATTGAAATAAATAGAACTATATTTCTTTCTTTTACATGTCTTTCTGCATACTAACTTACTTTCATGTCTACTATATGTTCGATGTTGCTACATTGAAAGAAACAAATTGGTTGGATAGGAAGATGAATTCTTATATGCCACAACAGAGGGGGCTGAAGTACAATCTTCAAAAAGGTATACCAACTGTACGAGTAAATCAAACACACAAAACGACTGGGTGCATATAATATTGGACTAGAAAATGATGATTTGGAAACAATGGGAATTTGTTGAGACTTCCCTCTTCCAAACATTTCCCTCCCCATTTCTAATGTTCCCACTTTCTATTATCCTTTTTTTTCCCTCTTTTATACTTAACCAAAATCCCCTTCATTTTTCTCATCTACTTTCGCTTTCTAGTTGCTTTGCTTAGTCATCTTTCCGAAAATGTCTAGGTGCACAGGTTGGCGAACTCACGAGTTCACATTTATACTCATGCTTTTATATCACGACTCTGAATGACAGTTTCCTCATTCCATACTTAGCCCCTTTTTCGATCGCGGATTCCCGAGCTGACAATTTCAAGATTGTGCCTCTAGCTTTAGAGGTTTCACAATATACAGATTGGTCGTCATACCCCCACATCATGTCATATTCCCTGTTACACATTTTTGCAGTAAAAAAATCTGAGGCATACAATTTGACCATTGGGTCCTCATGTTTTTTGAGTATCCCTTGACACTTTATTTCGTATTCCATCTCCTTTGACCTTGTATGTGACATTCATAACAATTATGGACAATATACAATGCATATGCTTATTTAGTCATTATGATGCTCATCTACACATGCTTTCATTAGAAAACGTTGGACTAGTGACATGGCCATGACAAGTCAATCCTCGCAAACATCAACAGACCGACAAGGCCAAAGGTAAAGATGCATACATTGTGTTCCTCATATGTTTACCAAAAAAATATCCTCAGCTATTTATTCATCTATGCCATGGTAAATATGTTGATGTCATCTACAACACATACTTTGAAACTCACAAGAAGTATCAACGAGCGCAAGTGAGGTGTTGAACATAGTGCAAGTTCCACAGACTAGGAGGTCTGGCTGCAAAACTCTAGCTCCATTTTTTATCCAAGTTGTGCATCTACTTGTACATTTATGCTAGGAAAAAGGAAAACAAATAAATAATGTAGACTACCCTTCACATTACTTTTCTTGTTCAAAAAATGTCACCAGGTCTAAAATTATAAAACCAAAAATACTATAAATAGAGAGCTTGAACAATGATTGCACTGGACAAGTGTTCATCGAGGACATAATGGTTGTCTATAGCACCTACTTGGATAAGACAAACAAAACTAGATCCATTATGCATGCTGACATGATAGACAACGAAGCCTTGATGACAGTCACACTAACTATTCCCACAGAACTTGTCCAGAAACATGCAGAAAAGATATTGCCACGTAATGGGATATCCATTACAAATTTTAATATATTGCCCAAAATAGTATACGACAGTGGTGATTGTGATCGGATTATATCGCTCAACAAAACAAGTATTGCTGAAAAAATTCTCTCTATTTGTTCAGAATATCATTTCGTCCCAAACACAACTATCAGCCAACTTGCACAGAGCAATAACACTTACCCAATCATAACCATTGGTGCAGCTGTCACACTCGCGATAAAACTTGGATCGTAACACATTCTCCATCTAAAATATGGAGAGTCAGAAAATGACAAGGCAATGGTACCATTCTCCATATCCATTTTTGTCCTTTACTTTCACATGTACATGTATCTCGGTTATGTTACAAAACTATTGCACTGTTCCATGTTGCAGCTACAATTATTCGACACCTATTCAAATTTGTTTTCCTCAATGGAAAAAAAATTGCATCAAGGGAAAATTTCACTTACGCTCTTTAAACATATAACAAAGAAAAGATCTTTTACACAACCCAAACAACATTTGTAATAGAATTGATAACAAACATAGTACAGGATCTCAAAAAAATAACTAGCTCTACAACTATTGTGCGTATACATCTACAATTTCATCCTAGCTTTGCTCATACAAATTGCCTTCACCAATTTTCTGTAGTTTTTCTTTTTTGTTGTCCAATTGTATATTATATTGTTCAATATATTAACTACTATGCTCACGTGCCCAGGTTGAGGGTGTTTTGGTTGCAGCGAATGCGTAATTGGCCCCCTTCAAGCTTGTATGTGGCAAATGCAACTCTCCTGTTGCTTCTTCTTTCATAAATGATGATACAATTGATTGTCTACGATGCAATAAAAAATGTCCTTACATATATAGAAATTTCCTCAATTTTTCCATCTGAACCATGGGAAACACAATCGTACATTGTACAATCAGACAACCTATGTTACAAGATGTGCTACCTAGGTTAGCAGAATTGTCATATGAATTATACCTACAGAAAAAGGAAAACAATATCTACATGTTGTGTGACTTTCAGATACATAGCAAATTTACCTTAAATGAGGACAATGCAATATTGCATATCGACTAAAAAATAAAAACAAAATAATCATATCAAGCTTTGGAAGGAAACAAAAAAATGTCATGTGTGTCTATACTTTTTCTTCAATACCCAAATGAATGTTCGTTGAACTTGAGTTCTTCGGAGTTTATATCTATGGCTGTACAATTTTCTTTCCAGATATTTTGTCTCTTTTTGTGCACTTGAAAAAACAAGGAGAATCTAACTACCAATCAAATTGTTGTTGCTATTTTGATGTTTTCTTGCATCTCCCGGTAATAATTTTTCATATTTCTTGGCGTGTACAAATGAAAACAAAATGGTGGCTTGCTGTAGATTTGTTGGAGGAGTCCCCACCTTTTTGGGTGCCCAAATTGGAAAAATGTTTTCCAACTATATAACCATGGAAGGATTTATGCATTTTTTGGGTGCCTAAATAAAAAAGAACATGATCTTCGACTATACATTTATGGTATGATATCTTCATTTTCTCTATGCCCTAATTGAAAAAAAAGGGCTCAACATGGATTGAAGCATGAGTTTCAGATCTTCAGAACTCGCTATAGAGATTGGGAAGTTCGAGCATTGGAATTCATATAGGCAGGTGCATTTATTGTTGATGTACAAGCACATAAGATTGTTCAGTATAGAAATGGGAAGCATGAGGAAAAACCCCATACAAATTATCCAATTGTGAATATCTCATGCCCATCCTTTGAACCGTCGAAATTGCTTGCTCCTTTGGGCAGAACCATCAGGAATTTCCAATAATATTGGAAATTTGGCATTGCTAAGATAGGTAGTGATAGAACATGGCACTATCAGAAGCAAATGTCCATAGTGATATTGCTTCATGGTAAAATAGTAATCAACAAGTTTCTTGTTCCCCATTTGGGGGTTTGGTTATAGCTGGGATACAATGGCGAAGCTCTGCTAGTTTTGTGTTGTCTTGTGTTCAGCAGAATTTTGTTCATATTTCAGGGCCCCGGTTATTTTCTCATCGGAACATATACTAGATGTAAGAGAAAAACAATTACACCTGTGTTTTTTTTAAATATCAAATTGTTTGATTCATAAGTCAATGTTTACTACTCTATGGACCCTTATGGGATCTCACTTGGTGGATTCTATGTTGATGTGTTGCCTTATGCCTCGACTTTCAATACATTTGGTGTTTACTTGGCTCTTGGTTGTATTCTTCGTTTTGGAAAATTAATGATAGATTCAAGATATTGGAGGTTTTTCTATGATATTAAAGAATATACAAGACCTTCTTTGCCTTTTAATATAATCTCTCTGACGTAAATGTAGTATGTGGCTCATTTTAGCACTTTATCGATGAACTTAGTGAAATTCATCTCCAGGAATATTTTGAAATAAAAGGATATATACTATGTGAAGTCCAATGGAACTATCATATCAACCACAGAACATTAAAATTAAAATTCGTCAGTGTTATACTTATGGTGAAGTTGACAGTACAATAATTTTACTTAACCATCCCAAAATTGATTTTCTTGTGGATTTGCGATGTTTCTCTTATACAAACACATCCTGGAAAATATAAGCATGTATCTCTTTACATATTCCTTGATTGAAGAGCATGTTCACATGTTTAATGCACTTCATAGTTACTGTTAAGACTATCAATGGGGCTTTATTACACCAATTCCCCCTTTTGAAAATTGCAATCCCCTTTCTTTTTTCCCTCTGTTTTCCCTTCCTGGTTACTTAGTTATTTTTCGGAAAATGTCTAGGTGTGGGGGTTGGCAGATTCACGTCTTCATACTTCCAATGATACTTTTATATAACAAGTCCGACCAACCAATTCCCCATTTCATACTCATAAAACTTTTTGGATCGTGGGTTCATGGGTAGGTGGGCTCAACATTGCATTTCCATTGTTCTGCCACCTGCAAACAACACCCGGACTTCCATGATCTACAAATTGGCAGCCAAATTCCCCTTATTTGTTCTCATTTACTTTCCATTTCTAGTTACTTAGTCATTTTTCCTAATGTCTTATGCTTTTATATACAACACCCGAAGTTTCACAATACACAAATTGACCGTCGAAGTCCGTCATTGTCCCATCTTCCATGTTACACATTTTTCAATCAAAAGTTGGATACATACAATTTTACCATCGGGCCCTCACGTCTCCTGAGTAGAACTTGTGGCCCTGTTTTCAAGTCCATCAATATTCCTAGTTCCAAGTACGTCTCATTCTTTTATATCATGAGTCTGACCAATCGCTTACCCATTTCATACTTGGCCACTTTTACCATCGCTGGTTCCTGGACAGGATTTCTCAACATTGCGCTTCCATTGTTCCACTACCTACAAACAAAATCCAAAATTTTGTGATATATAAATTGACCGTCGAAATCCCTCATTGTGCCATTTTCTATGTTACACATTCTGCAGTCAAAATTTTGAAGACATAGAATTTGACCATCGACCCCTCACATCTCCCAAGTATAACTTGTGACCCTATTTTGAAGCTAGCATGACCGCTTTCCATACTTGGCCATTTCTTAGAATATCTTTCGCGGGTTGGCAGGTGGACAAAATGTGCAATTCTTAATCGCTCTTCTCCATCCCCACCACCTTCTCACTTCTTTCTAGATATGAAATTATTAATCTTTAATGTTAATATCTCATCATGCAGGAACCGTTAAGATTGTCATTAATGTCTGAAAGGCTGGAGAATATTTGTCATTAATACAAATTAAACCAACATTTGTGGAGAGTTGTGTTATCCTTTCCAAGTATTCATTTCAAGCATCATGCAATATATTTCGCACGTCATCCGATTGGTGCCTTTACGAAATCTCTAATCCTTAATTTCTCTTCGTCGCCACCGCCACCTTCACACTTTTTTCTTAATATGAAATTAGTAAGCTTTAATGGTAACAAATCACTACGCACGAACCATGGAGATTGTCAATGACCAGTGAAAGGATCGAGAAGATCTTCCATTGATACACATTAAATGAAGATTTGTGGAGGGTTATATTATCCCTTCTAAATTTTATACCTTCTAAATTTTATTATCCCTTCTAAATTTTATTATCCCTTTCAAGAAAAATAAGTATTTAATTGTGGGACCACTCTCCTATTCTCTCGATATACAATTAACATCTTAGGGGATGAGGACCAGGACTTCCATTGGTATAAGGCATATTCTTAATACTCATCTGCTTTTGCCCAGAATGGACTAATTTGGGCCTCTGGAATTGCTCATGCAGCATGTGTCCCTAAAGTCTTCGACTATGAGGAGGTGGTCTCTTAGTGTTTCCTAACTCTTAGTTTTGGTCTCCACCACTTGCCCTTCAACATTTTTCATCTTCTTCCTCACGAGAATCTTGTGAGAACTATCAATTTTACCGTGAGGATGGGTTCTTATGTCCTCCTGCATTTAAAATTGTTTGGGTTTCTTTCTTGTTGGGGTGCAACATTGGATTGATGATGCAGGATGTCGTTCTTTTCACAGTGGCAGCCGCAGATTGGAAACTCTTCTCATCGGGGCCTTTTCCTTGCTATTTGTACAATTGAATGGTGCCTTGCAATGTCTCCATGTTTCCAGCGTCAAAAGTAGGAGTGTTTTTCACGTGATTCAAGACAAGGAATTATTCCAGTGTGGAACCACTCTCTTGTTTCTTTATCGCCTCAGATATTCCACAAGATATTGAGATTGAGGCAGTGAACATTGACCTTCTGAGGAGAAGATTGCAAGGATTTCCTAAACAAAAGGCATGGTAATGAGTTTTTTATGCATGTTGAAGAGGATCTCAATGGCTCATGCATGGTAATGAGTTTTTTTTGTAGATCCTGTAGCTGTGTTTATGACAAATATGTTCAATGTTTTGGTGCAAATAACTCACTCTAATTTCTATGGATAGATATACACTGCCCAATATTTTTTTTTAATGGATTTACTATTAAAAAAATTGCCTTGGAATCTTGGTTTCTACTTCTTTGTTGAATTTAACACATCTTCTCATTAGCATGGTTCAATAGTCTCGTAGCTCTTGAATATTGTATTGGCTCAAGTAATTTGATCTAATATGGAGAATTTAACAATTATATGACAATGCATTGTGTCGATCCCATTAGGATTTTATGGAAACAAAAATGAATTTCAGACAGTTTCAAACCAACATTCAATTCTATGTGTAATGCATATAGAACATAGCAAGACAAAATCACTATGCAGCAGTTGGGGCCCTACCCTAGAAATTTTGTTTTCACCTTGGCTTTGCTAAGAAAATGATTTCTTATTTCCCTTTCACTTCCTTGATTCCTTTACTCCGAAAGGGAACATTTTATTAGTTGTCCATCCCATGGCCTCTATTTGAACACTTTTTACTTTATTAATGAAATTACCAAATTTATTGTTCACAAATAAAATAAAATAAAATAACTAATCTGTGGTGGTTGTAGTCAAATAGGACTATGAAATAAACTACAATATTAAAATTCAAGATCGTCATTGTTGTTTATAGACATGCAATTATTAAGCTTTAATGCTAACAACCCATCATGCAAGAAGTTTAATACTTAAGTTAATATGTCAAAGTCATGGAAGAATGTATCAAGAACACAATTACTCCCACAAGTTGCAATAAAAACTAATCTTCAACAAAGCATTTTCTCACACCCTTTTTAATGGTACAAGTACAATAGAAAATGAGTAAGTGGATAAAATATTGTACTAGAAAATGATGGTTTTGCAATAATGGGGCTGTTTTGAGACCAATTCTTGCTTACGAAAATTTCCCTCCACTTTTCTATTTTTCCCACTCTTTTATCCCCTTCTTTTCCCTCTTTTATACTTAACCAAATTCCCCTTTATTTTTCCCGTGTAGTTTCTCTTTCTGGTTACTTAGTCATTTTTTCCAAAAATATCTTCCTACACGAGTTGGCAGATTCATGGGTTCACATTTTTATTCATGCTTTTATATCGTGATTCCGATCGAGCGCTTTCCCTTTCCATACCTAGCCAATTTTTCGATCACAGGTTCTCGCCCAGGCGGTCTCTAAATTGCACTTCCATTGTTCTGTGACTTGAAAACAACACTCTGGCTTCTACGATATGCAAATTTACTTCTAGACTCCCACATCATCCCCTCTTTTGTGTTGCACATTTTGCACTGAAATGTTCTGATACATACAATTTGACTGTTGTGGCCTCACATCTCCTTGGGAACTCTTGTCACCCTATTTTGAATCTCGTCCGATCACTTTCCACACTTGGCCATTTCTTGGAATCTCTTTCGCGAATCATCGGGTTGGAGGGTTCATGAAATTTCCAATTTCTAGTCGTTGTTTCCTATGCCCTCCACCTTCATACTTCTTTCCAAGTATATGCAATAAGTATACAACTTCTCCAGAAACATACAAGAAAGATCTTGTCAGGAAATGGAATATCTATTAAAGATTTAAATATATTAGCCCTTCTTTTCCCTCTTCTATACTTAACGAAATTCTCATTTATTTTTCCCCTCTACTTTCTCTTTCGGGTTACTTAGTCATTTTTCTGAAAAATGTCTAACTACGCAAGTTGGCGGACTCATGGGGTCACATTTTCACTCATGATTTTATATCATGACTCCGACCAATCGCTTATGATTCCATACCTAACCACTTTTCAGATCGCGGATTCTTGGGCAGGCAGGCTCTAGATTGCACTTCCATTGTTTTGTGACCTACAAACAGCACACGGACCTCCGTGATATACAAATTTACTGTTGGACTCCCACATCATACCCTCTTCCACCATACACAGTTTGCACTCAAAAGTTTTGAGACCTTCAATTTGACCTTCAGGTCCTCATGTCTCCTAGGGAACTATTCTCACCCCATTTTGAAGCTCGCGCATCCACTTTCCATACTTGGCCATTTCTTGGAATCTCTTTTGTGGATCGTCGAGTTGGCGGGTTCACAAAATCTCCAATTCCTAATCGTTTTTCTGTGCCCGCCACCTTCGCACTTCTTTCCAAGTATGCAATAACTAAGGTTTAATTATAACAACTCACCATGCCTCTAGGAGAGATTCATACTAACTGTCCCTACAGAACTTGTCTAGAAACATGCAGAAAATATCCTTCCATGTAATGGGATATCTATTACAAATATCAATATATTAGCGAAATGAGTCCCACCAATCGTTTCCCTATTCCATACTTACCGACTTTTTCTCTTGCAGGTTCCCGGACATGAGGGATGCACTTCTACTGTTCCTTGACCTACAAACAACACCCCAAATTCCCCAATATACAAATTGACTTCCAGACTCCCACATCATACCCTCTTTTGTGTTACACATTTTTGCACTCAAAATTTTTAATACATACAATTTGACCGTCAGAGCCTCATGTTTCCTCGGGAACCTTGTCACCCTATTTTGAAGTTCGTTCGACTGCTTTCCACACTTCGCCATTTCTTGGAATCTCTTTCGCAGATCATCGGGTTGGCAGTTTCAGGAAATTTCCAATTCCTAGTCGTTGTTTCCTCTACCCGCCACCTTCACACTTCTTTCCACATATATGCAATAAGTATACAACTTCTCCAGAAACATGCAGAAAAGATCTTGCTGGGAAATTTGAAATCTATTATAGATTTGAATATATTATCCCTTCTTTTCCATCTTCTATACTTAACCAAATTCTCATTTCTCTTTCCCCTCTACTTTCTCTTTCTCTCTACTTAGTCATTTTTCTGAAAATGTCCAGCTCTGCGGGTTGGAGGATTCACGGGCTCAAATTTGCACTCGTGCTTTTATATCGTGACTTCGACAAATCGCTTCCCCATTCCATACCTAGTCACTTCTCCGATCATGAATTCCCAGGTAGGCGGGCTCTAGATTGCACTTCCATTGTTCCATGACCTGCAAACAACACCCTAACTTCCTCTATATACAAATTTACAAACGGACTCTCACATCATACCCTCTTTCGAGTTACACAATTTTCACTCAAAATTTATGAGACCTACAATTTCACTGTCGGGTCCTCACGTCTTCTATGGAACTATTGTCACCCCCTTTTGAAGCTCGTCCATCTACTTTCGATACTTTTTCATTTCTTCAAATCTCTTTTGTGGATTGTCGGGTTGGCGATTTCAGGAAATATCCAATTCCTAATCATTGTTTCATGTGCCCGCAGCCTTCTCACTTCTTCACAAGTATGCAATAACTAAGGTTTAATGTTGACAACTCACCA
The DNA here is from genome assembly GCA_009831015.1 of Picea engelmannii. Lineage (NCBI taxonomy): Eukaryota > Viridiplantae > Streptophyta > Pinopsida > Pinales > Pinaceae > Picea > Picea engelmannii. The sequence goes on from ML777187.1 coordinate 1,703,765, forward strand.
TGCCTCGAGGAGACCGTCATAATAATTGTCTCTACACAACTTGTCCAGAAACATGCAGAAAATATCCTGCCAAGTAATGGGATATCTATTACAGATATCAATATATTAGCGAAAACGAATTCCACTGACCATTTCCCTATTCCATACTTACCAAATTTTTCTCTTGTGGGTTCCCAAACATGCAGGATCAATATTCCCCTTCCATTGTTATGTGACCTGCAAACAACACCCAGAATTACGCAAATATACAAATCGGCCGTTGGACTGCCCCATCATGCACTCTTCCCTTTTACGCCTTTTGTAGTCAAAAAATTTTGAGACATTCAATTTGACCGTCGGGCCCTCACCTCTCCTGAGAATCCCCTGTAACCCTATTTTGAAACTCGTCCGACCGCTTTTCATACTTGGGCATTTCTTACTTGCTCTTCCCCGTCCCCGTCACCTTCGCACTTGTTTATAATAAAAAATTATTTATAAAAACATATATATATATATATATATATATAGTTGGGCATTTCTTACTTGCTCTTCCCCGTCCCCATCACCTTCGCACTTGTTTATAAT
>ML777187.1:1704378-1719435 GCA_009831015.1 Picea engelmannii
TATAAGAGTCTTATTTATAATAAAAAAACATTGTTTATAAAAACATTATTATATGTGTGTGTGTGTGTGTGTATAAGGTCTTATTTCTAAGTATGCAATTAGCAAGATTTAATTCTAAACCAAGATTTGGGGAGATCTCCCATTAATACGCATTAAACCAAGATTTCTGGAGGGCTATATTATCCCTTTCGAGTGTTAATTTCAAAAATCATGGAATTTTGTTCACGCGTCGTTGGGTTGGCCCGTTGACGAAATCTTCAATCCTTAATTTTGAAAATGGGTCTGACCGACCGTTTCCATATTCCATACGTAGTCACTTTCCCATAATTCCGCAAATATACAAACCGGTCGTTGAACTACCTCATAATGCCCTCTTTCATTTTACGCATTTTGCAGTCAAAAATTCTGAGAGATACAATTTGATAATCGAACACTCACCTCTCTTGAGTATCCCCTGTAACCCTATTTTGAAGCTCGTTCTACTTCTTTTCATACTTGTCCATTCCTTACTTGTTCTTCCCCATCTACGTCACCTTCTCACTTATTTATAATAAAAAATTGTTTATAAAAACATATATATATATATATATATATATATATATATATATATATATATATAAGGTCTTATTTCTAAATATGAAATTAGTAAGCTTTAATGCTAACAACTCATCATGCAGGAACCGTATAGATTGTCATTGATGAGTGAAATGATCGAGGAGATCTCCCATTAATACGCATTAAACCAATATTTGTGAAGGGTTATATTATCCCTTCCGAGTGTTAATTTCAAGCATCATGGAATGTCGTTCGCACGTTATCGGGTTGGCGCGTTCACGAAACCTCCAATCCTTAATTGCTCTTTGTCATACCCACCACCTTCTCACTTCTAAGTATGCAATAAGTAACTTCACTGCTAACAACTCATCATGCAGGACCCATAGAGATTGTCATTAATAAGAAAAAGGCTCGAGGATATTTCCCATTCACACGCATTGAATCAACATTTGTGAAGGGTTATATTATCCCCTCCAATTGTTCATTTCAAGCATCATCTGCAGAAAACAGACATTATCATAAACCTATGGCACCAACTCAACAAGATTTATGTGGATATAGAGTGAACATCTTTGGGGGCGAGGACCAGAACTTGTACTGGTCCAGGGCATATTCTTACTACTCGTTCCCTTGCGCCCAAAACGAAATAATTTGGACCTCTAGGATTGTTCGTGCAGGCTGCATCCCTGAAGTTTTTGACTGTAAGGATTTGATCTCTTGGTGAAATGATAAATATATTTCAGGCCAAATAGTTATTCCACTATGGGACCACTCTTCTTTTTCTTTGCCACCTTAGGTCGTATGCCAGATGTTAGGATTGTCAAAGACAACATTGATGTTCAGAGGATAAGACTCCAAGAAGTTACTAAGAAAGCATGATAACGAGTTGGACCTCTTGCCCGAGTTCCTGGAACACCTGATGGAAATTCCTGAAGATATCACAAACTTGCATGTTAGCTCATTTAGAAATCCATTCTGGGAAATTGCCTGGTTGTTTCGAACAATTATCGGACAAGAATCCAGAGCAACTATTTCTCGCATGGTTATTTATATTTTGTATTTCACAGTCAACGAACAAGCCATTTTTTATTGGGGGAAGCTAATTTCCCATGAAATTTGTTCCCAATTGTCAAGCTTCAAAAAGGAGAAGAAAATTTATATGTCATCCTACTTGGTTTTTGCGATAGCACATTGTTGTCAGTTTCCAAAACTATCTTTTTCCAAGAAGGTAAACTGGGAATTCGACCCAGTAACTTTTTGGTACCAGGCCTTGTGGAAGCACAAGGCATCCCACTTTTTTTATGATGTTTTTAATTACTTTGTCTCTGATTTCAAAGTTTTATTATTAGGAGAAGATTCTCCCCACATATATGACCAGGAAACCAAGTTTTTCGACAAGAAGGGGGCACTTGACCAACTGGATAATTACATTGTGATAAGGATTTTTTTCTCCAACAAAAAACCTTCTCTCCTACCATGTCACATTACGGACAAAATGTTTTCTACAGAAATAGCAAGGCAATAAAACTATTGGTTGCATCTATTCCATGAGAAGAAAAAATGATCTGGATTTTATTAGCAGAACGAAATGACTACAGATTATTAACAGGTGCTTAACACAAAATAACAGAGATACAGTAAAATCAGCTTTCTATTCAATAAGGAAATAAGATGAAACTATACAATGCAGCAGAAACATGCTTGGTGAAATGGTGGCAGCTTATCTCAGAAGAGATGTGATAGTTGTGCTCATTCACAAGAAGTTGATTACAATGAGGCTCTGAAGGAATTTTTACAATAAACAGGAATGCCAAAACCCCTAGACATCCAAAAACCTAACCCTAGGAAATAAAGCACCAAAAGTCATGTGGGCCATGTTTGGGTAAGTTAGGACATCAACTTCTCGGGGTCGTAACTGTTTCATACGATCTTCGTTTTAGGAATATGATATACCGTTGGAAACGTATTGTAGAGGAGATTCATTTTGGGGGCTCAATAATGCCTTTGAATATCATTAAGACGCTCGGTCCCAAAAAAACCTTCATTTAGGCCCTCAAAATGGCCCCGGAAGTTAAAACTGCTAAAAATAGTAAATTGTCAAAATTGTCAGAAAATTGTTTTGAGCCACTTGGAAGAGGTGGGTGGCCATCGATATCCACCTCAATCAATCCTACCTCCTTAGGAAGAAATGGTCTCCATTTTTTTGAATTCCCCCATCAGATGAGGAAATTTCTGTTGAATTTGGCCATGGGTGAGCCACTTGCCTTGGTGCAGGAGTTGCCCTGCTTTGACGACTCGATAAAGTTGGATCCTTTGTTGTCGAATTCCCTTGATCTGTGTGTCCACAATAGGATCATTGGATGAATGTTGTATGCAGTTGGGGTTGAAATCTGTTGGTGTCATCTTCTCTTCTACGTCTAAGGTGTCCAATAATTATGGGAAATAAGGGCGAAGGAGATCCATGTTGAACATTGGGTGCAGGCCAAGGAAAGGAGGAATGTTGAGATGAAAAGAAGTATCCCCCACATCCTTGGTGATGGTGTATGGCCCATAATGGAGTGGGCAAATCTTTTGATGAGGTCCTTTAAGGTGTTCTTTCTACAAGTGCAACCAAAATTTGTCACCCACCTGAAACTTATGTGGCACCTAATGTTGATCATGGTGCTTCTTGTACTTGTCATTGGACTTCTATAGGATATCCTGAGCCTGTTGGCAGATGTGCTGGATTCTCTCAATGAACCGTGTGGCTTCGTTAGCTTCATTTGGAGCAGGATATGAGTCGATCGAGGTGACCGAAAGGGGAAGTGCAACATCTATGGGACCCAATGGTTGGAATCCCAACCCCACCTGAAAGGGGTTGTGGCCGATTGAGCTATGCATGGCTCGGTTGTATATATTTTGGACATAGGGAAGTCTCTCATCCCATGTGCGAGGGTGCTTCGAATTATACATGCAAAGGATCTGCACAATTTTTCAATTAATGACCTCGGTTTTGCCATCTGTCTAGGGGTGGAAGGTCGTGGATTTGGTAAGCTTGGTGTCCATCAGTGACCAAAGGCTCGACTAGAATGTGTTGAGAAATGGACTGTCCCGATCAGAGACAATGGTTTGTGGGATTCCAAAATGTACCCAGAATCGTTCAAAGAAGAGCTTGGCAATGGCCTCTACTGTGATGTTCTTCTTGCAGGCAACTAGAATTGTCATCTTAGAAAAGAGATCAACAACCACAAAAACACAGTCATTTCCCCACTTGGTGGATGGGAGGCCCGACATGTAGTCCATTGAGATGGATTTCCATGGCCTTTCAGGAGTAGGAAGAGGGGTGTACAAGCCCTGTTTCTTAGTGGTCGGTTTGGCAATAGTGCAGGTAGTGTAGGACCTAATATACTTGTTGACCTCCTATCGAAGTTTCGGACAGTAGAAATGTTTATGTGGGATCGCCACTATATTTTTGACATTGAAGTGTCCTTCCACCCGACTGTAGTGGGATTCCTATATCAACTTCACTCGTTCACTTGATGTAACACAGATATGGCTCAGACGACACAACAACCCATCCTGAAGATGGAAATTATCGACAACTGTGTTTGCACCCAACATTTGGTAGGTGGTGGAAAATTTTGGGACTATCTCATAGAGTTGGGGCCATCCAAATGTCTCATGGCCACATGAGTCTAGCACTATGGTGAGTGTCACAATTGGTAGTCTGCTGAGGAAATCAAGGATGTGATTGGTGCTTCCTATTTTATACTTGATGTTGAGGTGGAATTGTTGCAAGTATGTGGACCACTTTTGATGGTGACTATTCTGCAATTTTCCTTTTGTCTGCATGAATTGCAGTGGCTTATGATCAGTTTGGATGATTGTCTCCTTCCCAAGAATGTAATGTCTCCACTAGCAGTAGGCTTGCACAATGGATTACATTTCTTTGTCGTAAGTAGGGTACTTACGGACAACATATGATAGTGTCTCGCTATGATAGGCCATGGGGTGGCCGTGTTGACTGAGAACAATGTCCACTGCATAGTCTGAAGCATATGTATCGATCTCAAAGGGTTGTTGCAGGTCTTGTAGTGAAAGTACTAAGGCTAAGCACAAGCGCTACTTCAAATCGTCAAAATCTTGTTGTTGGGACTGGCCCCATGCAAATTTTACCTTACCACCACCCCTGGTTATTTGGCTAAGGGCCCATGCAATATGGGAGAATCCCAACACGAACCTACGATAGAAATTGGCAAGGCCCGAGAAGATCTGAAGCTCAGTGAGTGTGGTTGGGGCTGGCCAGTCAAAGATGACTTGGATCTTCGCTGGATCCACATGTACACCATGCTGATCAATTATGTAGCCCAGGTAATGGATCTTGTCCATGCCGAAGGACAATTTTTCTAAGTTGGCATATACCTTGTGTTGTCACAGGGTGTGCAGAACTGGTTGAATATGCTACAAGTGTTCGGCCCAAGTCTTATTGTAAATGAAAATGTCATCCAGATACACCACTACAAAATTATTGGTGAAGGGTCACATGATATCGTCCATCATCCTCATGAAAGTGGTTGGATCATTTGTCAAACCAAAGGGCATGACCAACCATTCAAAAATGCCTTCATTTGACTTGAAGGTTGTTTTCCGTACATCTATCTGTTCTATCGGGACCTTGTGGTAGTCAGACTTCAGATCAATCTTACTGAAGTATTTGGCCCCCATGAGTTGATCAAGGAGTTCATTGATTCAGGGAATCGAGTATCGGTTTCTGACTGTGATTTTATTCAGAGCACGGTAATCAATGCAGAGTCCCCAGGTTCCATCTTTCTTTTGTACCATCACGATTGGGCTCCCGCAAGGTGATGAGCTGGGATGGATGTGCCCCTTGTGGAGTAGTTCTTGGATATGTCACTTGATCCTCATTCTCTAACAGAGAGCGACGATAGACTAGTCCATTGGGCAGTGGTGCACCGGGGTTCACATTGATGGGGTGCTTGACCTGGCAGTGCAAAGGTACCCTGGTAGGTGAGGAGAAGAAATTTGAGTATTGTTCCATGACCTTATATACTTGCTTCTGTTGTGTGGAGAGGTCAGACGCAAAGATCTTTCACTTATTCTGAGAGTGAATCACAAAGAAGACAAACTTCCCCATATGAGAGATGGCCTTCATGCATTTCTTAGCAGAGATCAAGGAAATAAAACTAGGTGGGACTGCCTCAGGTATCCTATACAATTTCCTTTTCAAAGTAATAATAACGGTACGAGGCCTAGATTCATATACAACATGACGTTTCCATAAATAAGGTTGTCCCAAAAGAATATCACAAACATCAATAGGAGAAACATCACACAATACCTCATCTTTTAAGGGCTTGATGTCGTACAACAATCGACATTGTTGGTTGATGCGAAGATCGCTTCCTTGATGAAGCCATCCAATGGTGTAGGGTTGTGGGTGTGGTGTTGTTGGAAAGGCTAGCCACTGGATGACCTCTGCTGAGATGAGGTTCTTTTGGATACCTCTATCCATGATGAAGTGTAGCAGGGTGTCTTTTACCCACATTTGTGAATGGAAGAGGTGTTCATCTTCTTTTGGCTCATATGGTTCACCAGGATGGAGCTTAGTGGTAGAAACGATGGCACTGGGTTCCACATCAATGATCCATCTTCCCCTTTTCAATTATGGCTCAGAGTCTGAACCCACATCTGAATCAGAGGCTTTCACTTCGGCCACCCGTGGCAGTCAACAGTGTTGTGCAAAGGGCTCTTATGGAAGTCGCACCACTTCCCAGAAGGGATGATTTTAGGGGATAAATTTCATTCATGTGATAATTTTCCATGGTTTTTCCAAAACTAAGATTCGCTATTTCAAAAATGATTTGCCCAAATTCTATAGGATAAATTTATTTTACCTTAAAAATCGAAAATACTTTATAAAAACTATATAAAATCCTTAGAAATTTGAATATTTTTACAAAAATATTGCCAATCAGTTATAGTTGGCATATGAAGGATTAGTAATATTCGCCAAGGTTTCTACATTTTAAAATAAATTTCCATCTTTAAAATCATCCATGCTTCCCAGTATCATTCTTTGTCTTTCTGGTGTCCTTCTTTTCTTGCGGCTTGGACTAGTTTTCCTGATATTGTCCATCTTTGCTTTGTCCTTTGTTTTGTGCGTTGGGGCTACCATTTCCTGGCTTTTATTATGAGGGGTTCCCAGGCCCAAATTTCCACGTCTTTTGTTTGAGCTTCTGCTCAATTTTGACGGCATATCGGTAGGTCGCGCCTGTTGATGGGCGAAAGTGACCGTCCGTCAACAGGGAGAGTGGAACCGGTCCGGGGTTGTCTAAATAACCCAATCCATTTGGAATGGACCACCCTGATGAGTTTAACGGCTCCATTGGCCGCTCTAAGGTCTTCTATGAAAACCAAAGAGAGAATTGATTTGAGCTAAGTAATCTAAACAAACTAAACTAAATAAAATTATTCTAACTATTATATACAATCTACTAATTATTATTGTAATAAATCAAATCAACTATCTAATTATCAGCCTTAATATTACTTATTCACAAATGTACATTATAAACAATCTACAGATTTAATTAAAACCTACAAAACTCATGTATTTTCTGCCCTAAGACAACCAAGAATCTCTTTTTGATTTTATATTTTATGAAGAAGAAATAAACATTACTGAAATTAAACAATCTAATATATTTACTGAAATTAAACAATCTAATATAAATCTAATTACGATTATATATGAATTAAACTACTTAATGAAAACAGTAAACAACAAAATAATTGACCTGGAAACGCTCCAAGTCTGCCCTGTGTATGATAACTTCTAAGCTGGTCGGAGGAAGAAATTCGCACCGGTTAGTCCATAAGCTTCTCGAAAACGATAGGTTGTGCTTCTTCTTGAAGTGTTTTACAGGACAAACAAGACATAAAAGAAAATCATAACAATTTTATGATTATAAATTCCTGCAATAAGGAAAACCTGTTATGCAAGGACTTATATATAACAATTCAATTTATGAAGAAGATAAACCTATCATTCACAAACTGGATTAACAATTGTTATGTATTTTATCTATTTGGAAGAGACAAAGTATGGATAACAGTGATCAAAATTATATCATTCGCATATGATTTAGATAGCTAAAGTAGTCGTAAACCATAAACAAAGTGATATACAAAACATGAAACAAAATGTTGATATATTGAGAAGCTAAAGCTATGACAAAACATCAATTCTGCTCCAGTCTGTATTAGAACTCCATATCCTTGTTCTCCCACGAATGAGGATGATTATTATTACAAAAATCATAAGTATATATAGGTTTCTCCACAGGGTAAAAAAATCCCTGTGGATAATTATCAAAGAGTTTTACATAATCAGGGAAAAATCCCAAAATCTCCTAAACTAGGAAATGAAATGCAAGTGAAATATTTGAAATATCCCTTAACTTCTCATCATATCTACTGCCAATTCGAATCTACCTGCAATAGAACACAAATATCAAATTAGAAAGATATTTCATTAAGAAAACAATAAAAAATTGATTCTACAGACTTAGCTACAGAATGATCTGATTCTGTAGCTAGTCAAAAATAGCATCTAAAATCAGATGGAAATCAAATGAAATATTTTTAAAACAATCCAATTTAATTTTCTTTTAATAAACATTAGAATTGAATTACTAATGGTTTATCACTAAAATCAAATCAAATCGAAAAGCATGCAATCGAAACAGACTAAGAATGCTTTGTTTTTAGTTGCCATAAAATCGGGTCAAATAATAACCACACTGTTCATATCCAAATGCAATTAAAAGTAAATCGCATTGTATTCAAAATCGATTAGTTATAATCGAACACAATCACAATCGATTAGTTACGGCTATGAATAAAATTCATATTGTTTTAATCAAATGCTGATATAGAAAGGTCGTTACGATTATTGCCAAACGTTCATAACAACATCGAATTTCACCATAGATTACAATCGTTGAGCATTTACATAGTAAATCAGAAAGGATCATATAATGATCGTAACCATCAACAGTGATAACCATAAACTGGGCAATAATCAAATCAAATCGTGACTGAGTCAAAAACAAAAACTCATCGTAATCCTAGGCATAATCAATTTCTTAACAATATATTTGTTGCAATACAAACCGAGCTAATGACACGGTCAATCAATGCGAATTGATAGGTTGGATATAACAATCATGAATCATATCTATTCGCAATTCAGTTATGTATAAACAGAATGGTATTTGAATTGGTTAAAAGACATAAAATCTTAACAGCTAATCATAATTGCTCAGCATATCATATATAACCAAATCGAAGTGATATATTGACTGTGTTTAAAATTAGAATACCAGAAACGACCTGTGTTTAGAAGAGACTTTAACAACTTTAATCAATAACAGAGTATCCAATTCAAACTAAATTACAACAATCAAATCCAATCATGATCAAATCAAATCAGAACTAAATCTAATTAAACTTTAACGATAACAAAAATTGATTTATCAAAAAAACATTATATACAACAGTGCATGCTTGTGTGATAGATCAAATCCACGATATACACAGAGTTTATGAATATGTCATATAAATGGGTGAAAGTCATACCAGCGAGGTTGCCCGGGCTATGCCAATTTCGAATTGACGATTGTTGTAGCCGACTCGACATTCTTGAATAGAATTGAACCTGCTGTTCGTTGTCTCTTGTCAGTGGGTTGCATATTCGTTTTATGATTAGTGAGTTTTGCCACTTGATCCTCCAGAGCATGAATTATGGATTGCAACATCGACACATCTAGGTAGTACCTTTCCAACCATAATCCACACTGATCGCATGGTGGAAAAACTAGTTGAGCAGGAGAGGGTTTCGATGATTCACAGAGGGTTCCACGAGGCATTTCAATGCCTGGAAAATTGGGATCATCCCGCAAACAAGGTGGTAGGTTTTTGACAAAGTCATATGAAGGTTTGTCACACAGACCTTTTGAGTAGGGATACTCATTTTCCAGGAAACGTTCAACCTCCGAGTCAGAATGTTCGTTGACCATGATAGGCTCAGGATTAACAGGAATTTTGGGTTTATTTCTTGCCATGCGAGAGATTAATCGAGCGTTTTTCTTGCCTTTAGAATTCGCACCAGCTTTAGCTTTAGGCTTTTTGGCTACGGGTTTAGAAATTTCGACCTTTTGGTCACAAACATGGGCAAGTTCATAGGTGAACTGGGTAGAGGTTTGGGTAGCAGAATGTTGTAAGGCACAGGGGGGATACGCTTGCTTTCGCTCACCATAGGTTTATCAACCTGTGGTGGGCTTGAGTCCTCAAAGCTATTCTGACTCAGAAAATCACTCCAACAGTCACGGTGTAACCCCAACTCATAAACCATGAGCATTTTAATTAACCCAAAATGGAAAAGGTTGGTTTCGGTCTGGTTGCATTTATACCTTTTAGCCATCTTAAACAGACTCCTATGCAGGTAGTGAGGCATATTAAGCTCATAGCCTATAAAAACCATCAATAGACGAAGGTGAAACAAGAAAACGAACCCATACCTGCCCTCACAAGTAATGAATTGCTTGATTATCATTAGCAGGTCATGCCAGCATTGCTTTAGCATATTTGCGGGCAATCCTTTGTCACAGGAGTTCACCATCCGAGATTGGAAGAAAAATGTCCACGGGACTTCTTTCACTTTGCAATTTTTCGACCACTTCTGTCCAGTAGCAGGCAGACTGGTAGCCAAACTAATAAATTGTTCATCAATTTCCAGTTGCACATCCCCAACCTTGGCTCGGCAACCATCGAAGGTTAATGCAAATTTCCGAGCCACGCTAGGGTTATAACCATCAAATCTTCATATGAACGGGAGCCATTTGAATTCCTCCAGGTCACTATAAGCGCCATCGAACATCAACAATGCTTGGCTACCATTGGGCTCAGCCCTTACGACTAGAGCCATGGCTTGTGTGCATAGTAGGGTTTGAATTGAACAATACAATACATAGGGGCAGAAATCGTTATGGCTAACAGCTGCAAGCGCGCAGAAGGGAAAGAATCAATGTATGCGTGTGAAGGTGGTGGGATTATCACCGCCATGCAGAACATTAATGGTTGAGTACAGCGTTGTTCCATCAATAATCATAACATTTAAAACACATTAGTCGGCCAACACAAAGGTTTAAACAGTGGATAGTGATACCAAGGCACCATTGTATCGTTTGAAATCAAACTCAATCAATATAGAATCAAACCCAAAGTTAATTCGTGCCATTGTAATAATTCAAAACATTAAATCAAAACCAAAAGTTCAGCCAATGCGCAATTTCATAACTTCAAACCATTGCCATTCAACATGAAATCGAAACTCATATAGTGACCATGCGTTTGTCACATAATATATAATCAAAGTTTATCAAACATTGTGTTAAGAGATTTCATAAAATCGATAAGCCAAGAGCTTATAATAGTCAGGATCATATCATATAGAAACGAGATTAACCATGACCCCTATATAATCAAGTATGATTCATAGATTATCATGCTCAATGCCTCATCAATTAAATAAATAAAACCAAGTTGTGCAATCAGAGCGAAAGTAGATAAATGGACACAGTTTGAAAATTATTCCACCCACTTAATAGAAAACCAAAGGTAAGTGCTTTTGAGAAAATCACGACAGTCCAAAAAGATGGAGAAGTTTTCACGCTTTCAGTCGTGAAAACTGAATCGAAACCAAATTGCAATTGTCGCATGTTTTAAAAAGAATGTTTGCTTTCACAGTACGACGATGACTTGACGTTCAGGAGACAAAAGGTGTAGGCAGCTTATATGACAATTGAAAAAATTGAATTGGCTACCAACAATGGCGACATACTGGGAGAAGCAGTTATCTCTGTCGAAAGAAACAAATTCAGATGAGGACAGTAAAGAAAATTTCGACTTAAAAACAACAACCAAAAAATCGTACAAACATCATCATTTACTATCATTTTCAACGATGTTTTAAAAGACGCAAACCAATAACAGTCTTAAGATCGACGAGTCATGATTTTTATGATAAAATATTCAATACTGTTGGCATGGCCACTACTGCCAGCAGGCGTCCATAGCCTCGACAGGGTTTCCATTTAACCCACTCGGATGTCTGTATCTTGTCAAGAAGCTCTAGATCAGAATAAAGGACTTTTAAAAGAGGTTTCTTATAATTTTACAGATTTTCATTTACCCGACATTGCTTCGCTGCCAGCAGGCCTGTTCAATACCCCGGCGAAGTTGTCTTGGCGCCATGCTTGCATTTACCCGCTGCCAGCGGACCTGTTCAGTATCCCAGCGGGTTCACAAACACTTCCCACAGCTCTTATTAATACTTTTATTTTGTTTTTCTTTTGTGGATAGCTGAGCGGGGTGACGCTGAAAAATCTTGATAGCTTATCATATTTTTTTAGACCTCATCAGAATTTTATTAACACTGTCCTTTATTCATCTCCGAAAATGCTTTATTTCTAAAACAACTTGCTATGACGGGGAGACATCCTTTTGAGTCATTCCTTTACAGAAAAGGGACAGCGTGAAAAGATAAAAAATGATCATGACAAACTTCACTCAGAGATTGAAATTAGTAAACTTCTTTCAAACAAAATTTTCCAACATGAATATCATTTTTTAGAAATATATCACTGATGTTCGTACAATATTTTAGAAGTTATTTCAGCGAAGAAATTTTCCCATGATCTGAATCTGAATTGCCTAGTACACAGGCATGCATATCTTTCAGAAAACACCAACAAAATGATCAATCCAAATCAAAATCAAAGCAGGAAGAAAACAAAAAGATGCAAACAAAGAAATATTTACATAATATACAAGGGCAGAAATCAAGCGAAGTATCTTTTCAGGGCTTGGCCATTCACCTGGTAGGTGTCATGCTGCCCTTCAATATTCTGTAATCGAAAGGAACTAGGACCCAACTTTTCAGCAATCAAAAATGGCCCAAGCCACAAATTTTGAAACTTGGTATGTTCACCCTTCCCTTCGTGTGGTTTGTCCCACTTGAAGACGAGATCGCCTACTTCAAAATTCCTATCTGAAGCAGAATTAGAATCGAACCAGCTTTTAATCAGTTGTTGATGTTGGTCTAGTTTATGCTTGGCATGGGTTCTTACTTCTTCTAACTTCATCAAAGCGTTAATACGGATTTCTAAAGGGGGACAATCTTCTTCTTGAAATTTTTGTGACAATTGAAGCGAAGGAAGAAGAATGTGAGGTGGCAGAATGGCTTCTCTTCCATAAACAATAAAAAAGGGGGAGTTACCTATAGCAGCTTTGGATGTTACCATGTCATCCCACATCGCATTCAGCAGTGCGTTGTGCCAGTTCTTGTGATTTTCAGCCACGGTTCTCTTGATAATCTTGATCAAGTTCTTGTTTGTTGATTCTTCCAAGCCGTTACCTTGGGGGTAGTAACTAGCAGAATACTCTAGCTTTATTCCTTTCTCTATGGTGAACTCACTCATCTCAAGAGAAGAAAAGTATGAAGCATTATCAAAGACTAGACAATCAGGGATACCAAAACAAGTGATGATATTCGAGTTTAGAAAAGCGATCACCTGACTTGTGTTAATAGTTCTTAGTGCGGCGGCTTCATACCATCGAGTAAAGTAATCAGTGGTTGTCACAATATACTTGTGATGTTGTGAGGATGGAGGGTTAATAGGACCAATGATATCAAGGCCCCATTGCTGGAAAGGAGAATCGACTGAAACGGGTTGCAAGGGGAAGGCTGGTTTTTGCAATCGCCCTGATGCTTTCTGACAAATGACACATTTACGACATAAGGCATGGGCGTCTCTAAAAAGCGTGGGCCAGTAATAACTGGCTCTTAAAACCTTATGAGCAGTGGTATCACCACCGAAGTGACCACCAGCTTCGCCTGCATGCAACTCAAGCAAGACTCTTTCTGCTTCGTCCTTTTCAAGACAACGCATCAGTACGCTGTCAAAATTATGGCGAAACAGTGTACCATTAACTAGATGAAAGGAGGCAGACCTTATTCTCAATGCTCTTCTTTTGTCTGGGTCAAGGTGACAGGGTGCTGATCCATGTTGAATATAGAATCTAATATCGTCGTACCAAGGACTTACAAGGCTTTATGCGCAACAAATCAAATTTTGATCGTGTTGTTCTAGGTCTGATGTATCACTATCTTCTTGCTGTTTGGTTTCTGAATCAACAACCAATTTAGACAATCCTTGGCCTCTCACAATCTGTGCTGGGGTGATCTCTAAGTCATACTCCTGCAAGGAGGTGACCCAGTTGGCTCTTTTATCTCCTAACTCCTTTTTCACTAACAAGTTCCTAACGGCAAGGTAGGGGACAATGACCTTCGTCCTTGACTTCAAAAGATATGACCAGAAATGCTTAACTGCCTTGAAGACAGCGTAGGCTTGTCGATCGACCATTGGGTAGTTATGTTCAGCACCTTTGAAAGCAGAGCTCATAAATTCGATAGGTACTTCGTTGTTTTCGGAATTCTTTTGAGTTAGGACCGCGGCATAGGAACGATCAAAGGCAAAAGTATAGAGTGTAAAGTCTTGAGAGAAATCAGGACTCATGAGAGACGAGCGTCTATTATGGCCTTCTTTATATCATTAAAATCTTGGTTTTCTGTGGGTCCCCAGTGATATTGGGTGTCTTTCTTAATCAGGTTCTGGAGAGGCCTGACCATTTCAGAGAAACTGGGGACGAATTTTCTCACGAAATTAATCTGGCCTAGGAAAGACTGCATGGATTTTTTGGAGGTAGGCGGAGGAAGTTTAGCGATGACTTGGGTCCTCTCGGGGTCAATAATCATTCCATCACTAGACACAATGAATCCTAGTAATTTACCATGTTCTACTGCAAAGATGGACTTCTTGGGGTTCAAGGAGATGTCGTATTTACGACATCGTAGCAGAACGACTCGTAAGTGAGCTAGATGATCGTCTTTGTTTTTGGAATAAACGCTCACATCATCTAAGTAGACTACTACGGAGTGATTGATTAAGCCTCTGAAAGCAATATCCATTTCTCTCTGAAAGGTAGCACCGGCATTAATCAATCCAAAAGGCATTTTGCGATAAGCATAAGTGCCCCACGGGGTACGGAAGGTAGTTTTTAATTGGTCTAGCGGAGACATCAAGACTTGGTTGTATCCAAAGAAACCATCTAGTAAAGATAGCCTCTCGAAACCAGATACTTGTTGAAGAATCTATTCCATGGGAGGGACAGGATAATTATCTTTATCAGACGCTTTGTTGAGGTTTCGGAAATCGACACATAGTCAAATTTCCCCGTTTTTCTTCCGCACTGGGACGAGGTTGGATACCCACTGAGTGTGTCTAACAGGAAAAATTATTTTAGCACTTAGGAGTTTATTCAATTCTTTTTGTACGGTCGGTTCTAGTTTAGGATGCATTTTCCTCAGTTTCTGTTGGA
>ML777187.1:1721143-1732377 GCA_009831015.1 Picea engelmannii
AGTCGACCTTTTTAAATCTATAACTTGATTAGATAATTTTTGTACAACTTTGGTTAAATTTTCCAAATCAGAGTTCTCGGGTTGTGTTTTGTTTTGTGTAGGTCTGGGAAGAATTTCAATCTTCTTCTTGGAAGAAGAAACAGTCTCAATTTCGCTGTTAGAAGAATCCTTAAGACTAAGTATGTCTTTTTCAATCTGAGTAGCCTCTTCGAAGGCTTCTAACAACGTGGCCTTTTTAGATCTTTTCACCCAAATAGCTATGCTTTGATGTAGAGCTTTAGTATAGTAAGCTATTACAAGGCTCTCAGCAGGCATAGAGTCTGCAGGGATTCTATTTCTAAGGGTTAAAAATCTTTGATTAAAATATTTAACTTTTTCTTTTGAGTTCATTTTTAAACTTGAAAGATCCATGACTAAGACTTCCGGAGGTTTGCCATCTCCGAATTTTTCCAAAAAGAATGACTCAAACTTTTCCCAAGACACTATGGTATGGGGCTATTGGGAAAAGAACCAAGTGGACGCATTACCCTCAAAGGTGTAAGGGAACAACCTACAGACAGCATATTCATGTTCAACATTACGGAGTCTGATGGCCAACATAAATTTTTTGATATGGTCTTCAACTATCTGTTTTGAATCGGGATCAAACTTAGGAAGCCATTTCTCTGGGTGCTTAGGTAAAGGGTGCTGGGATCCAGGTACAACTACAACATCCTGGTCCAACCAGGGTTTAGCAGGGTTGTTCTGATTTGCCATTGGGGAATTAGGTGTGGAAGGCTGAGAAGGTGGTTTGCCTTCGTCAGAAGAGGAAGGAGGTGAAGGAGGTGGTGAATGAGGTATCCCAGATCCTCCTGCAGCAGGATTTGTGCTTGGATATGCAGGATTCACAGTGAGGTCTATGTCACCTAGTTGTTCTCTGATATCAGAGAAGTCTAAAGGTTGACCCCACGGGCGGTTTGGTCGCCTAAGACTTTCTAAGGCACTATGTGTTCTGATAAGAGATTGACGAACGATCTCTTGAGGATCACCCCCTGTAGGATTAGGGGTTGTTGGCTCAACTGTGATCTGTGGATCCTCGGTTGAAGTAGTTGTTGTTTGAGAGGGGATATTATCTTGTGAACAGCTTCTAGTCACTATAGGTGTGCGACTAGGTGGGGGAGGAGTCTTGTGACCACCTCGTGCCATTAATTAAGTTCAGGCCCTCCTTCTAGCGCCATTTGTTGACGGGTGAAATTGATCGTCCGTCAACCGGGAGAGTGGAACCGGTCCGGGGTTGTCTAAATAACCCAAGTCATTTGGAATGGACCACCCTGACGAGTTTAACGGCTTCGTTGGCCGCTCTAAGGTCTTCTATGAAAACCAAAGAGAGAATTGATTTGAGCTAAGTAATCTAAACAAACTAAACTAAATAAAACTATTCTAACTATTATATACAATCTACTAATTATTATTGTAATAACTCAAATCAACTATCTAATTATCAGCCTTAATATTACTTATTCACAAATGTACATTATAAACAATCTACAGATTTAATTAAAACCTGCAAAACTCATGTATTTTCCGCCCTAAGACAGCCAAGAATCTCTTTTTGATTTTTATATTTTATGAAAAAGAAATAAACATTACTGAAATTAAACAATCTAATATATTTACTGAAATTAAACAATCTAATATAAATCTAATTACAATTATATATGAATTAAACTACTTAATGAAAACAATAAACAACAAAATAATTGACCTGGAAACGCTCCAAGTCTGCCCTGTGTATGATAACTTCTAAGTTGGTCGGAGGAAGAAATTTGCACCGGTTAGTCCATAAGCTTCTCAAAAACAATAGGTTGTGCTGCTTCTTGAAGTGTTTTACAGGACAAACAAGACATAAAAGAAAATCATAAAAAAATTATTATTATAAATTCCTGCAATAAGGGAAACCTGTTATGCAAGGACTTATATATAACAATTCAATTTATGAAGAAGATAAACCTATCATTCACAAACTGGATTAACAATTGTTATGTCTTTTATCTATTTGGAAGAGACAAAGTATGGATAACAGTGATCAAAATTATATCATTCACATATGATTTAGATAGCTAAAGTAGTCGTAAACCATAAACAAAGTGATATACAAAACATGAAACAAAATGTTGATATATTGAGAAGCTAAAGCTATGACAAAACATCAATTCTGCTCCAGTCTGTATTAGAACTCCATATCCTTGTTCTCCCATGAATGAGGATGATGATTATTACAAAAATCATAAGTATATATAGGTTTCTCCACAGGGTAAAAACATGCCTGTGGATAATTATCAAACAGTTTTACATAATCAGGGAAAAATTCCAAAATCTCCTAAGCTAGGAAATGAAATGCAAGTGAAATATTTGAAATATCCCTTAACTGCTCATCATATCTACTGCCAATTTGAATTTACCTGCAATAGAACACAAATATCAAATTAGAAAGATATTCCATTAAGAAAACAATAAAAAATTGATTCTACAGACTTAGCTACAGAATCATCTGATTCTGTAGCTAGTCAAAAATAGCATCTAAAATCAGATGGAAATCAAATGAAGTATTTTTAAAACAATCCAATTTAATTTGCTTTTAATAAACATTAGAATTGAATTACTAATGGTTTATCACTCAAATCAAATCAAATCGAAAAGGATGCAATCGAAACAGACTAAGAATGCTCTGTTTTTAGTTGCCATAAAATCGGGTCAAATAATAACCACATTGTTCATATCCAAATGCAATTAAAAGTAAATCGCATTGTATTCAAAATCGATTAGTTATAATTGAACACAATCACAATCGATTAGTTACGGCTATGCATAAAATTCATATTGTTTTAATCAAATGCTGATATAGAAAGGCCGTTACGATTATTGCCAAACGTTCATAACAACATTGAATTTCACCATAGATTACAATCGTTGAGCATTTACATAGTAAATCAGACAGGATCATATAATGATCGTAACCATCAACAGTGATAACCATAAACTGGGCAATAATCAAATCAAATCGTGACTGAGTCAAAAACAAAAACACATCGTAATCCTAGGCATAATCAATTTCTTAACAATATATTTGTTGCAATACAAATCGAGCTGATGACACGGTCAATCAATGCGAATTGATAGGTTGGATATAAAAATCATGACTCATATCTATTCACAATTCAGTTATGTATAAACAGAATGGTATTCGAATTGGTTAAAAGACATAAAATCTTAACAGCTAATCATAATTGCTAAGCATATCATATAAAACCAAATCGAAGTGATATATTGACTGTGTTTAAAATTAGAATACCAGAAACGACCTGTGTTTAGAAGAGATTTTAACAACTTTAATCAATAACAAAGTATCCAATTCAAACTAAATTACAACAATCAAATCCAATCATGATCAAATCAAATCAGAACTAAATCTAATTAAACTTTAACGATAACGAAAATTGATTTATCAAAACAAAATTATATACAACAGTGCATGCTTGTGTGATAGAGCAAATCCACGATATACACAGAGTTTATGAATATGTCATATAAATGGGTGAAATTCATACCAGCGAGGTTGCCTGGGCTATGCCAATTTCGAATTGACGATTGTTGTAGCCAACTCGACATTCTTGAATAGAATTGAACCTGTTGTTCGTTGTCTCTTGTCAGTGGGTTGCATCTTCGCTTTATGACTGGTGATTTTTTCCACTTGATCCTCCAGAGCATGAATTATGGATTGAAACATCGGCACATCTAGGTAGTACCTTTCCAACCATAAGCCACACTAATCGCATGGTGGAACAACTGGTTGAGCAGGAGAGGGTTTCGATGAGTCACCGATGGTTCCACGAGGCATTTCAATGCCTGGAAAATTGGGATCATCCCGCAAACAAGGTGGTAGGTTTTTGACAAAGTCGTATGAAGGTTTGTCACACAGACCTTCTGAGTAGGGATACTCATTTGCCAGGAAACGTTCAACCTCCGAGTCAGAATCTTCACTGACCATGATAGGCTCAGGATTAACAGGAATTTTGGGTTTATTTCTTGCCATGCGAGAGATTAATCGAGCGTTTTTCTTGCCTTTAGAATTTGCACCAGCTTTAGCTTTAGGCTTTTTGGCTATGGGTTTAGCAATTTCAACCTGTTTGGTCACAGACATGGGCAAGTTCATAGGTGAACCGGGTAGAGGTTTGGGTAGAAGAACGTTGTAAGGCATAGGGGGGATAGGCTTGCTTTCGTTCACCACAGGTTTATCAACTTGTGGTGGGCTTGAGTCCTCAAAGCTATTCCGACTCAGAAAATCACTCCAACAGTCACGGCGTAACCCCAACTCATAAACCATAATCATTTTAATTAACCCAAAATGAAAAAGGTTGGTTTCGGCCTGGTTGCGTTTATACCTTTTAGCCATCTTAAACAGACTCCTATGCAGGTAGTAAGGCATATTAAGCTCATAGCCTATAAAAACCATCAATAGACGAAGGTGAAACAAGAAAACGAACCCATACCTGCCCTCGCAAGTAATGAATTTCTTGATTATCATTAGCAGGTCATGCCAGCGTTGCTTTAGCATATTTGTGGGAAATCCTTTGTCACAGGAGTTCACCATCCGAGATTGGAAGAACAATGTCCACGGGACTTCTTTCACTTTGCAATTTTTCGACCACTTTTGTCCAGTAGCAAGCAGACTGGTAGCCAAACTAATAAATTGCTCATCAATTTCCAGTTTCACATCCCCAACCTTAGTTCGGCAGCCATCGAAGGTTAATGAAAATTTTCTAGCCACGCTAGGGTTATAACCATCGAATCTTCGTATGAACGGGAGCCATCTGAATTCCTCCAGGTCATTATAAGTGCCATCGAACATCAGCAATTCTTGGCTACCGTTGGGCTCATCCCTTACGACTGGAGCCATGGCTTATGTGCATAGTAGGGTTTGAATTGAACAATACAATACACAGGGGCAGAAATCGTTATGGCTAACAGCTGCAAGCACGCAGAAGGGAAAGAATCAATGTATGCGTACGAAGGTGGTGGGATTATCACTGCCATGCAGAACATTAATGGTTGAGTACAGCGTTGTTCCATCAATAATCATAACATTTAAAACACATTAATCGGCCAACACAAAGGTTTAAACAGTGGATAGTGATACCAAGGCACCATTGTATCGTTTGAAATCAAACTCAATCAATATAGAATCAAAACCAAAGTTAATTCGTGCCATTGTAATAATTCAAAACATTAAATCAAAACCAAAAGTTCAAGCAATGCGCAATTTCATAACTTCAAACCATTGCCATTCAACATGAAATCGAAACTCATATAGTGACCATGCGTTTGTCACATAATATATAATCAAAGTTTATCAAACATTGTGTCAAGAGATTTCATAAAATCGATAAGCCAAGAGCTTATAATAGTCAGGATCATATCATATAGAAACGAGATTAACCATGACCCCTATATAATCAAGTATGATTCATAGATTATCATGCTCAATGCCTCATCAATTAAATAAATAAAACCAAGTTGTGTAATCAGAGCGAAAGTAGATAAATGGACACAGTTTGAAAATTATTCCAACCACTTAATAGCAAACCAAAGGTAAGTGCTTTTGAGAAAATCATGACAGTCCAAAAAGATGGAGAAGTTTTCACGCTTTCAGTCGTGAAAACTGATTCGAAACCAAATTGAAATTGTCACATGTTTTAAAAAGAATGTTTGCTTGCACAATGCGACGATGACTTGACGTTCAGGAGACAAAAGGTGTAGGCAGCTTATATGACAATTGAAAAAATTGAATTGGCTGCCAACAACGCCCAAGGATGAGATGTCCAAAAATTACAGTTCGGTATGTATGTATCTATGTAGAGCGCCATGATACTTGAGCACTAGATGTCGCTCTAAATCTTTGATACCCAGCTTGGTGCACAAGGTATGAAAGATATTCATGAAATCTGACACTACTTGGTCTCTTTCTTGCCGCAGTGTGGTCCATTTGGTATACAAGTCATCATAACTTCCGACTGGGTAGTATTGGTCCTTAATAGCATCCCTAAAGGAATCCCAGGTGGTCATGACTGTAAATAATGAGGGTTCATTTTATTCCTTTTGCTCACAAAAAGTTTCTCACCAATCTTTGACATGGGGAACGGATTTGAGGAGCGCAAAATAAATATTTTCTCTATTCAAAAAGTTATGGACAGAAAAATACCCTTCTAGTAGATTCAACCACTTGTCTACATCATATGTGTCTACATGACCTTCAAATATATGAAGATTGAACTTTATTTTTACCTTGAAGGGGGTGGCGCCTCCGCTCGAAGAAGATGTGTTGTCTGTTGGGAGTTGTCGAAGGATTTGCATGAAACTATCCATCATCTTGTTTCTTTGTTGCATGAGGGCTTCCTCAATCAACATTTTGAAAGGATATCATGTCCCATCATCTTTATTTTCTCCTTCCATGAGAGGTCACTTGGGTGTGCAATATATTTTTTTCTCAAGAGAAACTAGCTCGAGACCCAACTCTTTGTACTCTGACCTCGTTGGGGGCATACATTAAGACAACAAGGAGCAGACCGCTCTGATACTACTGATCTGAATTTTATGAGCAAAATGAAATGACTACAGATTATTAACAAGTGCTTAACACAAAATAACATAGATACAGTAAAACCGGTTTTCTATTCAATAATGAAATACGTTGAAACTGTAAAATGCAGCGAAACAAGATTGCTGGAATGGTGGCGGCTTATCTCTGAGAAGATATGTGATGATTTCACTCATTTGAAAGAAAATGATTACAATGATTCTCTCAAGGCCTTTTTACAATAACAATGAATGCCAAAAACCTTAGACATCCAAAAACCCAACTCTAGGAGATGAAGCGCCAAAAGTCATGTAGGCCCCATTTGGGTAAGTTAGTACATCAACTTCCCGGGGTCATAACTTTTGCATACGATCTTCGTTTTAGGTGTATGATATCTCGTTGGAAAGGTATCGTCGAGGAGATTCATTTTAGGGGCTCAATAATGATTTGGATTATTATTGAGAATCTCGATCGTGAAAAATCTTCATTTAGGACCTCAAAATGGCCTCAGAAGTTAAAACTGCTAAAAATAGTAAATTGTCAAAATTGTCAGAAAACTGTTTTGAGTCAATTGGAAGAGGTGGGTGGCCACCGATATCCACTTGGATCAGAAAAAAACAGTTCATTCCTCTACCTTGGAAAGTTGGGGACTTTGTGTTGAGTAACATCAACAAAATTGATGAATTCGCAACCCATTTCAACAACTTGAACCTAAGATATGTTGAAAGGATAAGATGGTTCGAGCCTAATAAAAACAATTTAGAACATTTACTTATAGTTGTCCTTGGAAATTAATTTTTCCAGAAATACCTTAGATAAAACAAAGACATTGACGAAAAAACTCCTTCTTTTGATGCCAACGACCTAGACATATTGCAAAGCACCACTGAATTGTACAAGCAATAGGGAAGAGGCCTCGGTGAGAAGAGTGTTCAATCGTCGGATAACACTCCCAAAAGTAAGACATCCCATAGCATCACTCCAATGACCCACCACAGTAAAAAAGCAACCCTGAATTCTTCAAATGGAGGAGGATATAACAACCCTCCTCACCCTAAAATTGATAGTTCTCACAAGCTACCCGTGCAGAAGAAGAGAAAAACAATTGTAGGGAAGGCAGAAGAGCCTGAAATTGATAGTGAGAACATGGAACTTGAGACTAACCTGGATAGCATATTTGGAAACTTTGATCATCCCAAAGACGCTACCTAGTATAGTCTCCCAATGGACATAGCTGATACCGAATTTTTTTACAAAGATGAATCCTTCGTATTCCAAAGCGTTGTTTTTTACAGTGAGTCTAAAAAATTAACTATTGAAAAGAGAGATGTAAAAATTAGGAAAGGAAAATATCTTTCAGAGGTTAACCTTACGAACATGCGGTCATCCCAAATATGTCGACTTCACAAAGCAACCAGAGATTCTCTTGATGATTTCATTGGAGCCATTGAGGCCAAGAATGCTAGACTGAAGGGCTGAGCCAAGGAATTGGAGGAAGATTTGATTCCTATGTCATTGTTTGCTAGTCCTTTAGCAATAGCCATGCCTTCCACCCCTGCAACCAAGTTAAAAGGATCCTCTAGCCTCCTCTCATCGTGTAGAGGATATGTGGAGAATAATATCAAGAAAAGAATGGAACTGATTACTAAGGCCTCAGAAACATCACAAAGTATGGCTTCCTTTGGAACAAGGGCACATACATTGCTCAAACATTTGCAGGCGGATTTTAAAAATGAAAAACATTTATGTTTAGACATGGTCCTCTCTTTTGGCACCCATGTCAACAACATGACAAAAACGAGAAGAAGAGAACAATATATCCCCTCCAAAAACCGGATCATTCAATTAAATGCATGCTGGAAAGAGAAAGTGAAGAACCTGCATCTCATTGCCCAATCATGTGAACAAGCCATATCAAAAAAAGAAAAAGTATTCACAAAGCTGACCATAATATACTTAGTCGGAAGGACGAATGAGGTCCAAGATCCCAAGTTAATAATCAACTCCTTGCCCTTAACTAAGCAAGCCTTCGATAAACAAGTTGTTATTTTTAAGGTGTTGTCTTTAGAAAAGTTTTATAGCATCCTTGAATATGGTGAAGATGACATGGACAACTGGCTAGTCGACTATTCGGTACATAATGAAGAAATTGATCAGGCTCTATGTAATCTTTCTATCGATCTAAGGGAATTAGAAAATGAACATTTCAACACATAAATCCGAAATGAGATCAACGTCCCCCCCTTAAGAAGATACATTGAAGAATGGGTCGAAAGGGAATTGAATTAGATCACCGACAAAAGGAAACAGGCAGTTGGAACAATTCTAGTAGCCATCGGTGACAGCAATAAAAAAGCATCAACAAGAAAATAACAAAAGGGGTGATATGTACCATCACTGTAAGTCTATACTGATCACATCCTACCTTGTTTATCAATCCAGTTATTCCACCTTTTTAAATAGAAATGTCTAGCCAAAGATTGATACCTTTCAATTACTCATTTTCAGGTATTACATTATACCATCGCCCACTTCTTCTTTCCACGGTCATATTTCTTGTACATATTTCTCTTATGGTTCGCGAAAGCCCCAATCCCAGTATGAAAAACGCATTTAAAATTTCAGGAATATGTAACAAACTATTATTTTTTGATATATTTCAAATAAAACTATTTTTTATCTCCTTTTATATTTATGTGCTCATAAATTTTTATCTTCAACTATGTTGAATGTCAAGAAATTGTGTTTATTTAATTTGAATTATCTTTTCAACTTTTTTTTTCCTGGAACATATAGAGACATACAAGCCAGATGGTCTATGGAAATTGTACTTAACTCTAATGAGTTGAAAGTATACATTGAATAGATAAAACATTCAAGGAAGGAACGAAAGCTTCGAACATAGCAAGTCACACTATTGGAAAGAGAAAAAAATTTGAACATAGCGAAATGGATTATATAGTTTCAAAAAATAAATGGGACTCTAGAGGCCACGTGTCATTTAGTGCAGGGATAACACATGTGCTTCATGTTACTTGTCACCTCCCTACTGCAGTTTCCATCTGCCTCTGTCTACTTTTTCCCCATCTGTGTGCATTTATTTTCAATTCAACTTGACAGGGACTACGCTGCCATGCAACACTTGTTATTACTGATGATTTATATTTATTAGTCCATCTTTCGCCACTACAGCAATCCGGCCTCCGCCACTCCGGCAACGGTCTTTAGAATTACCTTATCAAATGTCCCTTCATATTTCAAGACATGACATTTTCTCTTTATATTTCATATTCATAAGCTTGTTTCATCCGGTATCTGTCCATAAATCAATCCATCCAGTCACTCTCGCTGCTGCCCCGGGTGTGGCGGTGGGTAAGTGGGCCTTTTACACCATGTAGAGGTGGTGGAGATCAATTCGATCTCAATCGGTGCATCGTACAATAAGTTCATATACATATTTCTCTTCATTGACGTGACGGATACGTAGAGGGATGTAATGCGAAGAGCTGGGGAACTTCAGTTGTATGGTGTGGATGGATTATGCTTGATCATGTTTCGGGGATATATGGTGGAAATGAAATGATGGCTTACTTCTTCTATTTCTGATTGCTAGTCACTGGGCGGGTAGGACATGGATTCATTGTGATAATTACGATTGTGAATGGAAACACATTGTGACTATGTAGATGCTGAGCCACCCTTAATGTTGATGAGGATTGCATTGATATTCATATTAACGGAATTTATTTTTAAAATACATTTATTATTTATTTATTTATTTATTAAATTTTACAAATTACATTTTCCAATTAGTTCATTTTCATTTGATGTGAATTACCCTTGGTATGTGCAATTTATTTTTGTGAATTGGCAAACTTTAAAAATGAATTAAAAAATAACAAATTTCTGAGTGGTCATTTTGACACACTCTACACTGCACAGTGACGTTGCTATGAACAATGGAGGTTTTGGCAGAACATTGCTACAACCAAGGTTTGTGCAGTCTAGGCCACCGCCTTGCAACCTCAAAACCCCTATCATTATTCAGATCATAACGTCGATCGTTATCAACGATCGTAGTTAACCTCGCATAGAAGAGAAGCCGGGGAATTAGGGGGTTAATGAATACCCCGCGGTCAATATTGAAAATCCACTAGTGGGACACGTCTAGGATATTTAAGATACAACGACAACCCTTGGACTCGTTTTGAAAGCCACTCACGGACCCCCGCAGTTAAGAAAATCAAAACTACTTTTCAGTGATCGTGTGAACTTTATGCAGGGACGGATCCTCAACACAAGATTCAATTTTGTAAGCAACAAAGGATTGGAATTGCGAGCAAAGTAGAGGAACTCTACTAAGACCATTGGAAATCAACCAAATTCGTCATTACTATAGCGGGTAAATCTTAAATATGTTGGAAGTTATCAGTAATTGTTCTCTGTATAATTATTATTATAATTGAAATCTCACAAGCACTGTTGAAGGCATTAATTTATGGGATAGTTGTTTAAACAATTTTATAATACCATTCTTATCGAACTCTATAAACCTTCATATTTCGAATTTAATTAATCGTCTTCAATAACTAAGGAGAGGCATTAATAATGGGTAATTTTG
>ML777187.1:1742829-1813603 GCA_009831015.1 Picea engelmannii
AAGATTACAGAGAGATTTTACAAGAGAGTTTCTCACAATCGATCATCGGCAAATGACCCTCCATGCTCTTTAAATAGAAATCATGGACCAATCGGGTGTTAAGCCACGGATCAATGGTCGTTAAGATCGAGGAGAGTATGAACTGTCGGGTCACTCTATGTCGGGAACATATCGTGACCATCGATTTCCTAACTACAAATGCATACTAATGCATACTAAAGAAACACACTTTTACCTAACGACATATTAGACCAAGTAGATCTTAACTAACTCCTAAGTGTCTAAATATCCTAACAAAAAACATCACCCAAGGAAAAACAGAAAAGAAGAGACAGAAAACAAAGGGAAGCATGTTAGGATATTTAGACACTTAGGGGTTAGTTAATATCTACTTGGTATAATGTGTCATTATTCAAAAGTGTGTTTCTTTGTTTGTTTCTTTAATATGCATTTGTAGTTAGGAAATTCGACAGTCACGATATGTTCTCGACATAGAGTGATCTGACAGTTCATATTCTCCTCAATCTTAATGGCCATTGATCTATGGCTTAACACCCGATTGGTCCATGATCTATATTTAAAGAGCATGGATGGTTATTTGTTGATGATTGATTGTGAGAAACTCTCTTGTAAAATATATTTGTAATCTTTTTATTTTGCATTAATAAGCTGCTCCAAGTGGTCATGTTGGCTCGGCCTGTGGATGTTTCCTCATAGGCATTTTACCATGCCAAACAATCGATGTGTTGATCTTTTATATGGTTATGTGAGTGGTTACTAAATGTGTTCATCCTCTGTTGGAATATCTGTGTTGTAAAACATGGTATCAGATCTTGTTTGAAGACTTGTTCCTGTTGTAGATCGAGATCGTGAAGTCGAGTTACCTCATCTCTATTTTATGTCATTTCCATACATTCTTGGGTTGAGAGGACCGTTCCATTGGGTTTGGAGCGCTCGTTCCTGTCATGAACACTTTTCTTTTCACTCGAAAAGGTTTATGTTTTCCCAAGATACAACCATTTCAGTTAGATCTGGACGTATAAAGCCTAAATACGCCATTTTTAAATTTTTGCAGAGTATTATTTTGGTTTTATATTATTTGTTTATGGGTTTCTACTCTTTTATATCTGTGTATGCTCTTTTCTTTGTGCCCTGTGCGATCTCGAAAAATAAAAACAGATAGGAAAATGTACATTTTTTGGGTAAGCTAACTGAGATTTAACCCTTGTTGTCATCGAGAAGCGAAATTTTTTTCTTGTCTGAAAAAAAATAAAAAAATTGAGGACACTCTCCAAGGTTATCTTCAACAACAACAACAATCCTCCTTCTAAACAATACAATATGTTTCTTTATCCCATTTGATTAAAATTTTCCTTATTAAGTAAGAGGTCTTGAATTCAAGTCTCTCTTTTGTTTTTGTTTTTTGAAAAAGTTCATGCTTCATTGTAAAGTGTATTTCACTTTAAGTATAAAAGTGAATCAATATAAGTAGCTTTAATATTTTAGAGTTATTTATTTTGCATTCAGTTTTTCTTTTATAAAGTAACTTCGTTTTAAAAGTGAACCCCATTTATTTTTATAAAAGTGGGTCACTTCATAAGAAAACTTACACCATCATGTGGTCCTTGGTTACAGTTTATGCATTTTTTTAAAATGACATAACTTTCACATCTGAAGTCCGTTTTCAGTGCCGTTTTTTTTTAAACTGCCTAATTTTTTGAGATCTTTCCATCCAAATCATCAGTTTCAGTTTTTAAGTCCATATTATCTACATATTTAATATTACTTATTCAATTAATATTTTTCTTACCAACACCAACTACTTCCAATGGAAATCACATATGGATGATTTATTAAGAAGTAAAGGCTTGTACCAGATTACCTTGGAAAATGAAACAACACCCACTGATGATGATAACAAAGTCAAATGGGAGAATAGGAATGAAGAACCATGTGGATTAATCGGAATGTCCATCTCTCTTGAGTTAAGGTTCCACCTTCAATCAATTGATAAACCCAAAGAATCTTGGGAAAATATTGAATCTTTGTTTGGTAAACACAATATTATTCGAGCACAACAGTTAGAAAATCAAGTACTGACTTTAAATCCAACTGATTTTTCTTGCATTGAAAACTATCTATCTAAGTTTCAAACACTCAGAACTTTATGTGAAGAATGTAAGATAAATATAGAAGAAGATTGTTGCATCTATCTTATTCTTTCTAATCTAGGTAGTGCATATTATGTGTTTGTATCCACCTTTTATGTCATGCAAGAGGCTCTAGGGGAAGCTTATAAAAAACCCACTCTTGAGAACTTTTATGATGATTTGATTAGAGAGTAAGATAAGCTTGTACAACTTGGAGTGTTCAGCAGTGCAAGTACCTCCAAAAAAAATTTAGTTGTCCATAAAAAATATAAACCCAAGAATTCAAAGAAGAAAAATCCTCGCCACAACAACAAGCAACATAAGGGTCTCAAACCCACTCAGCCAACTTCTGCTCCTAATAGTGATAAAGGAACAAAATATAAAAATAAGAAGACTAACAAAAATTGCAACTTTTGTGATAAAGATGGTCATTATGAGTCCAAATGTTTTAAGAAGATGACAGCTTTAGAAGCAACGATGAAGAAGCACAAGATCAATATTGATTCTACTTCTTCTTCTTCTTCTCATGGACATGCACTTTCTGCTTCTGGTTTCTCCTTCAATACAACTTCTACTTCTTCTTCTGATGAGTGGTTTATTGATTTTGGATCATTTTACCATATGGCTAAGGATAGATACATATTTTCTGCTCTAATTGAATTTAACACCAAGAAAATATTTGTTGGTGATGATATATCTCTTAGTGTTGAAGGATCTGGAATACTTCAAGTAGAAAATGGTCATTTTAATGATGTATTATGTGTTCCAAGTCTTTCTTGTAACCTTATATCAATATATCAAATCACTCATTTAGGTGAAGGTAAAACCATAGAGTTTTCACCTCACCAAGTTGTAATAAAGGATATTTACGCATGTTCTTGCAACTGGAATTGTTGATGATATTAATAGGTTGTACAAGTTTAACAACTTTGGGTCATCATCTTTTTCATCAGTTTTTGTTTCCCATAGTGATGACTTGAGAAAACTTTGTCATGAGCGGTTTGGTCATCTAAACTATCACTCATTGCAGCAACCATGTAATCAACAGATGGTGACCAGTCTTCCTTTTGTTTCATGCAGAGATGGTGTTTGCACTGGTTGTGTTCTCGGAAAACATCATCAGGACAATTTTGACAAACATGCCTCTTGGCATGCCTCAAGCCCTTTGCATCTTGTTCACAGTGATTTGTGTGGTCCACTTTATACTCCTTATTTTTCCAGGTGCAAGTATTTATTAACTTTCATTGATTACTTTTTCAGACGTACTTGGGTTTACTTCTTAAAACTTAAAAGAAATTTTTTTTACAAGTTTTTGGCCTACAAGGCCCTTGTAGAAAAGTAATTTGGACATCAAATTCAAAGGTTAAGAACAGATAATGGAGGAAAATATGTAAACAATAAGTTTACAAGTTACTTCACTACACAAGGCATCCAAATGCTACACATTGTTCCATATACACCACAACAAAATGGTGTTGCTGAGAGAAAGAACCGCACATTAAAAGAAAATGGCTAATTGTATGATCCAATCTAAGGAATTAAATCTAAAGTATCAGGCGGAAGCCATCAATTGTGCAAATTACATAGTAAATCACACTCCCACAAAGGCTCTTAAAAGTATAACACCAGAATAATCTTGGACTAAAATTAAACCAGATGTAAGTTACTTTTGTGTATTTGGTTGTATAACATGGGCTCACATTCCTGATGATAAAATGAAAGAATTATAGCCTAAATGTGAGAAGTGTATCTTTGTTGGTTATTCTGAAGATGTCAAAGGTTATAGACTTCTTCAACCACATTCTAATAAAATTATTATTAGAAGAGATGTTAAATTTGATGAAAATCTCTTGGCCTACAAGCCTAATTCAATGATTGTGTCTTCTTCGACCTGCGAGCCATCTTTGATGTTTGTTCCTTCTTCTGTTCCTGTTATGGTTTCTTATTCAGATGATCACAATGAGGATGACAATCCACATCCACCTTCTCACCTTCCTCCAAATGAGTGCTTTGAACATGAACCAACACCAGCTCCACCGCTTCCTAGATAGGTCCATTCAATATGAGAAGAAGTTGGTGATCTTGTCGGTGATCCTTCAGATCTGCGTCAGATATGTTCACAGTTAAACAGAGCCTCTTCTCTTTTGGCTCAAGTTTCAGATACTCATGATCCAGAGACATTTGCATAAGCTTCAGGTCATCCATATTGGGATACAACAATGAATGAAGAGTATTGTTCTTTAATGAAAAATGATACTTGGGATCTTGTACCTCTTCCAAAAGGAAGAAAACTTGTCAGATGTAAATGGGTCTACAGAACTAAGTATGCATCATATGGAAGTGTTGAAAGACACAAGGCTTAGTTAGTTTCCAAAGGATTTTCCCAAGTTGAAGGAATTGACTATAATGAAACATTTTCCCCTGTAGCCAAAATGAATTCCATCCGCCTTGTTCTTGCCCTTGTTGCCTCACATAAATGGGAGGTCCATCGGTTGGATGTTAAATCCTCCTTCTTGCATGGATATTTGCAAGATGAAATATGCATGGAACAACCTCCTGTCTATGTCCAGAATGACTCTAGCCTTGTTTGTTGCCTTAAAAAATCTCTTTATGGTCTTAAGAAAGCTCCCTGCTTGGTATGCCAAATGGACAACTTTCTTATTGACACTGGATTCACTAGATGCGATTATGATCCTGATGTCTATGCCAAGAAATTAGGAATCCATCTCATCATCCTTGTTCCTTATGTTGATGACCTTATCCTTAGTGGTACTGACTCAAAAATTTTAAACCATGTGAAAACCATCCTCAAAATAAATTTGAAATGGAAAACTTCGAATTTTTGCACTATTTTCTTGGCCTTAAGAAGATACAAGAGTATGAATTAAGAAGATACACAACTAGGTCTTGTTGAAAACTTTTGATAAGTAATGAAAAAGATCAATACATGAGATAATGTAGTATATGCATAGATAAATATAATGAATAAAATTTATATGTTTATTAAAATATATGAAATTATAAATAATAATGTTAATATAAAAAATTGAAAAAAATAAAATTAATAATATTAATATGAAAATTTGAAAAAATAAAACTTTACTCTATTTTAATAATTTCAATAAAAATCAAATAAAAATGATATTATTTATGTTTATAAAAATTATGATATAATAGATTAATAACATTAATATGAAAACTTAAAAGAATAAAAGGTGAGTATATTTTGACAATTCCAAAGAGACCCAAATGAAACCCTATGCAATACAAGGATAAAGACTTACCAAATGGAGGCTCCTATTAGTAGATATTATTAATAAATAAAACAATGTTATATCACATTTATTTTTAATAATGCTAATTTACATTATGTTTTGGTAATATTTTTTCATAAGTTAAAAAAATGTTTTAATAAAAATTTATAAAAAATATTCCATATTCAAATTCAAAAAATATATTCCCACTTCAATGTTTATGCTTTACAATATTAATACCTGGAAATAGGAGTGTGGGTTCTCATCTCAACATTTTTGTTGAATACTTGGGCTTTTAATTTTAATTCAGTTTAGAGAGGTCGTGCATTTACCACACGCATAAATTTAAAATATATTTAAGAATTTTATTTCTAAACTATTAAAACAAAACAGAATATTTTTTTTTAAAGTAAAATACAACTTTATTTCTAAACTATTAAAACAAAACAGAATAATTATTTTCTTTTTGGTAAAGTTGGATAGGAAGATAACATCACCAAAGAGAGCCTTCCCGAAATCGTGACATACTGTTCAAGAAATCTCTAAATATCCCCTGACGACATAAAATTCATCATTCTAACGCTTATGAATGCACACAATTTGCCGTCTATATCATCCTTGAGCATCATGACTTGAAGGAATTGACGGAGGTCAATAGGTTGGAATTACTTAAAACAAAAACATGCAGAGAGATTCACATTTGGTCAATTCAACCTCTTAAAAGGTAAAATTAAAATTTATTGAATTCCGCGGATACTATAGGAGCGTCTCGCGTGCATATAATATGAGTGTCTAGGTTTTTGTCGCAGCTATTGTTTAAAGCTGGAGTGGTTTTTTATGTTATATATAATGCTTAATTAATGTCACTATTCAGGGATTGGATTTGGTTACTTGGAGGATCTTGAGAGATTTTCTCAACCTTTCCCTCCAAGAGTGGAATAAGTTGGTTCTCACAACACTTATTTAAGTGATGTATCTCTGTTCATTGTGTGCAATATACAAACTATTTATGTGTGTGTTTCATGTTTCTCTGCTCTCATGAATTCTATTTTGGTATCGGAGCATAGGTAAGCCTCCTATGAGTATGAGGAGTCGTCTTGCTACCTCGCTAGGGATCTGTCTTCAAAGAATTCCATCAAAATCTAGCACATGAGGTCACAACTGTTGGAGGTGATCGCAGTTATTGAAGAGTTTGAAAGGGATGCACGAGAGAGTTTCCAGCCGCATAGAAGGATCATTGCCACTGTTCGATGAAACTGGTCCACTGTAGAACTCATCCATTCAGTGCTGACAGAAATTGGAGCCATCCAGAAATGTGAAGGAGTGTGGGAGTGTGTTGCCACTGAAATTCGTGGAAGGGAGGAGCCATCCATAAATGTGAAGGAGTTTGTTGTTGCTGAAATTCATGGAAGGGAGGAGTTGTCTAGAAGCACGTGAATTAGAAATTGTTGTACAATAAACCTGTGCATCGACATTTGAACCATGGAAACGAGATTGTTGCAAGCCAAATATTTTATGAGGTAAAATGGATTCTATACCTATGAAGAAGTTTAATGGTTTCAATTTCCATACATGGAAAGTTAAAATTCAAATGCATCTAATGAATAGAGGTGTGTGGAGCATAGTAAAAGGCACTGAAAAAGCCCCTAGTGATCCCTGACTTATAGTTGAATGGGAAAAGAAGGAAGAAAAGGATAAAGATATTATTGGTTTGGCTCTTTCAGACATGCAATTGCATTTGATTGATTTGGAAAAATCATCTAAAGTAATTTGGGAGCAATTAAGTAAATTATTTGGGGAAAAGACACTTAATGCAAAGTTTTCTTTAAAGATGCAACTTTTTAGCCTCAAAATGCATGATGAGACCCGTCTCTCTACTCATATAAACGAGTTAATGTATCTCTTTAAGCAATTAGTTGACACAGGTATCGAGGTAGATCCAGAAGATGCTAAAGCAAATCTATTGAATAACCTATCTTCTAAATATAGCAATGTTGTATTCAGATTAAGTCAATTACCTTCACAATCATTGGAAGGAATGACAGCATCATTATTATCTGAAGAAAATGGGACATATTCTCAAGACTCAGATATAGGTGGTCAGCATGAAATTGCACTATTTTCAAAAAGTAAGATGAGAAGAACCAAGGGTTCAACAAAATGTTTCTATTGTCATAAGATTGGACATATAGCTTGGAATTGTAGAACTCGTGCTAGGGATCTTCTGAATGGAAAAGAAACTGCAAACATTGGCAACTTGGATGACTTATCAGAATCAGAGAGTGATGAAGAACCGCGAGAGTCATATCTCAAACTGTTCTAGAAAAAGGAAAGGGGTGGTGTGCTTAAAGTTTTTTTTATGTGTGTTAATGTTTAAAGTTTTTAATATAAGTGTTTATGTAAAATAAGAACTCTTGTATCTTGATATAAGCTAGTAGCCTCGATTTCAAGAACAAATATTCTTATTGGAATTCACCTTTTATAGTTGAATGTTGAGAACATTATGTATCTAAATCGCTCTTCTAGATACTGACGAATAGTTGAAAGCAAAAATCTGACAGATGAATCATGTTCATAGAATGCATCAATAATTGACATTTTTTCTCATGGAAGCCCCGGTGAGCCGAGATTGTCAAAATTGTCAGTCGTACAAGTGCATGAATGATGATCTCAAACATTTATACTTTAAATGAATGGAAAGGAAATCTCGAAGAAGAGGAAGAGAAAGAGCGCAATCCAGAAACAAGTGTCAGAGTGGGTGTATGCGTTGATGAGGATCATGCCATACGAAGTTTTGCAACCTTTTCCGTTATGTAATTTGTGAAGTTTTGTAATGTAGGCATTAACGGGGGTGTTAGAGATAATGCCTAATTAATGCCACTACTAGAGTTCAGGGATTAGATTGGATGTATCTCTGTTCATTGTGTCCAATATACAAACTATTTTTGTGTGTGTATTTCATGTCTCTCTGCTCTCATGAATTTTATTTTCTTAGTGATTCTGTTATTATTCATTCAATTGTCTCCCAATGAAATGCAGTACGTTCAGAGAGAACCTGCAGAATTGTCGATTACGCTACATATTTAGAGAGGGGAAGGGAGAACATAGAAACTCTCGGCGTTGGAAACTAGTTGATGCGGCAGTAGTACATCCAGTGCAGATGCGGCAGCAGTATTTGTTAACTAATCCGACGATTATTTCGTTCAACTCCCTATCTATCCGCATAACTGTAACAGTCTACAACTATCCTGCAACTGTCTACAACTGTCCGCCTATACTATATGTATTCACTTTTCATTAATAAAAACATATCTCTGTGCTTGGTGTTAACTGTGGAGGTTTTTTGTCTGGCCTGTGTACAGTGGTATCAGAGCCACGGTTTTTTAAACCACGTTTTTTTGTTTAAAACCCCATGCTATTGTGTGCCTGTGTGTATTTTGTGTGCCTGCATGAGCTCCAGATTCGAGAGGAGCCACCTGTGACTGTGTAGTTGCAGTGTAGTTGTAGTGAAGGGACAGCAAGTGCCCAAAGGCCCTCCAATGTCCAGTTATTGGGCTTGTGTATGGGAGCAGCTGTAAGCAACCTACAGAGAAGCCAAGGTCAAAGAAGGTGTTGTGAGATTTTATTTTATTTTTCTTGTGCAAGTGGAATTTCATTTACAGAGATTAGTTTAAAATGCATTCATTGGTATCAATTGTGGGAGTAGTTCTCTCCGGACAAGAAAATTACCAAGAATGGTTTCGAAAAATAAAAAATACTCTTATTTTTAATGATTTATGGGAGGAAATTTGTGAAGGCAAGGATGACAATGACCTAGAGCAACCTACAGATGCCAAACAACTTGTAATTTGGAAGAGTAAAGATAAAAAGGCACATGCTTTAATTTCTGCCTCAGTCACTGAAGAGGTAAGCATACATATTCTTTCCAGCACCACGACGTTTAAAGCATTAGAGAAATTAAAAGATCTTTATGACTCACATTCAGAGCTGGAAATTATACAATTGTTGATGAAGTTGTTTAATCTGGAACTGAAAGATAATAATCCCATGAAGTTAGCTTCCGAAATTAAATCTCTTTTTCATGATATTGACTCAACTGGTGAAAAAGTTGATTTACAACTCACAACATTTATTAAAGCCCTATATCCTACCTATTCGCACTAATTAGAGTCTCTTCAAGCTAGTGGACAGATGAAAGCCATGACTTTTGATAAACTTGTAGACAAAATTGTTGAAAGAGAGAAAGCTTTTGGGAAGAAGGAATATTTTTCCACTTCCATAGTTGAGACTTTGTGTCTTGCACAGAAAGATCAGAAACCTAGAGGAGAGTCTGCTAGATTTGACAATAGTAATAGAGGTCATGGTAGGAGACCATTTAGAGGCAGGGGGGGTCATTATCATCAAGGAGACATACAACAAGATGATAGACAACAAAAACATTTTCAGAATGATAAACAATCTCTTAAGTGCTATAGGTGTGGTAAAATGGGTCATACATCTTCTCATTGTCGCACTCCTTGGGAAAGGATTAGTGAGAAGAAAGAGAAACAACCTCCAAACAAAGGAAAACCACCTGAATCTGCCAACTATATTGTCGCACATTGTAATCTTGGTATCAATGAAGTTTTTAGCACTTCTTTTTCTTCTTGGGAAAACACTTGGATTTTAGATACTGGAGCCACTTGCCATATGACCTTCAGAAGAGATTTTTTTGAGGCATTCAGTAATCACATTGATGGAATAGTTTATTTTGCTAATAAGTCCCAGTTAAAGCCTTCGGGAATTGGATCTATTCGACTTTTCCTACCAGGACTTGCTGATTATATTTTGCATGATGTTCTTTACATTCCTCAATTAATAAGAAATCTGATGTCTCTCGTACATATCAGGCGGCAAAGACATTCTATACATATGTTTGATGGTATAATTGAAATAAGAAAATCATCTGATCAGGTGATTGTTATGATTGGTGTTGAAGAAGACAAACTTTTAAAACTTAAAGGGACATCCTCTTTTCAATCTAATTCAGCTCTTTTGGCTCAACATAGTGATATTTTGTCTTCCAGCTTATTGTGGCATGCTGGTTTTGGTCATATTAATTATGATACTATCTGGATTATGAAACAACAAGGTATTCAAGGGCTTCCTACTATTCCAAGAAAGGTTTCTCCATGTAATGCTTGTATTTTAGGCAAGCATTGTAAACAACCTTTTTATGGATCTACTTCCCGAGCTTCCAGGAAGTTAGGTCTCATACATTCTGATTTATGTGGTCCCATGCCTGTTCAATATGAAAATGGTAATAATTATCTTCTAACTTTTATTGATGACTACACCAGCATGTGTTGGGTTTATCTATTGAAAGAAAAATCTCAGGTTTTTGCAACTTTTAAGAATTTTCATTTATGGATTACAAATGAAACTCAACTTAATATTGGCACTCTATGATCAGATAATGGTGGTGAATACACCTCTAATGAATTTGAAAAGTAATTACAAAATAATGGTATTAAACATCAGACCACCGTCCCTTATACTCCACAGCAGAACGGTGTAGTAGAGCGCATGAACAAAACTTTGCTTAATATGGTAAGGTCAATGATGTTTTTTCATAATGTCAGGTTGATGTTTTGGGGAGAAGCAGTACTTTGTGCCATTTATATTCGCAATCGATGTCCTTCTACTACCATTAATAATAAGTCCCCTTATGAATTGTGGTATAATCGTCTTCCTGTTGTTCAACATTTCAGAGTTTTTGGTTCTCCATGTTATGCTTTAATTCCTAAACAACAACGCAGAAAATTGGGTGCAAGAAGTCGCAAATGTATTTTCTTGGGGTATTCTAATACCTCCAGAGCTTATCGATTGTATGATGAGGAAAACAAGAAATTTGTTGTTTCAAGAGATGTTGTTTTTCTTGAATTTGCTAAAGATGCTTCTACTATTGATAGACAACTCAATCATTTGGATAGATTCTCTTCCAAGAAGTTTTATTATGAATGGGGTAATGATCTCCCACATCCTGAAGGGGGGATTCATATTCTAGATCAGTCTGTGGATTTTCCTTCAACAACACCAGAGAATGAGACCACATCAAAGAATGAAGAAAAATTAGTTGATAGCAATATTTTTGGTGATAATAATGTTTCGATAGAAAAACAATTGGTTGATAATAATGTTCCTACTGAGGAAAAATTAGAGGATAATAATGGTCCTGAAGAACCTATTTCAAAGACTCTTGAAACTGAGCAAACATTGTAGCAATCAGTACGTAGATCAACCCATACCAAGACAATGCCAAAAAGGTATGATGAATTTGAGTTAAACTTTTTTGTTGTTAATGAACCTACTACTTTTGAAGAAGCCACTAGTTGTAATTAATGGAAAGATGCAATGAAAAAAGAGTATAATGCTCTTATTAAAAATGGCACTTGGAGGTTGGTGGATCCTCCTATTGGCATCAAACCAATTGGTAGTAAGTGGGTTTATAAAACTAAATATAAAGCTGATGGTTCTCTTGATAAGCACAAAGAAACTTGTAGCAAAGGGGTATGCACAAAAAGAAGGTATTGATTATACAGAAACATTTGCTCCTACAACGAAATGGGGCACTATTAGAACTTTATTTTCTCTTCCATCTCAAAAACAATGGAAAATACATCACATGGATGTAAAAACTGCCTTCTTAAATGGAGATTTAAAAGAAGATGTCTATATGTTGCAGCCAGAGGGTTTTTGTGTTAAAGGAAAAGAGCATAAAGTGTGCAAATTGATAAAATCATTGTATGGTTTAAAACAAGCACCTCGTGTTTGGTATGAAAAGTTAATTGAACATCTTCTTAAGTTGAATTATAAGCATTTCAATCTAGATGATGCAGCTTTATTTGTTAAGAAAGTTGGAAGATCAGTTGTATATCTAGTTGTCTATGTAGAAGATTTGCTTATTAGAGGAAATAATGATGATTATATTGCATCTATTAAAAAGGAGTTGCAAAAGGTTTTTGATATGATAGATTTGGGATTACTACATTATTATCTAGGGATCGAAGTAGATCAAAAATCGAGGCACATTTTTATTTCTCAGAAGAAATATATTGGAGAACTATTGAGCAAATTTGAGATGAAGGATTGTAATCATGTTTCTACTCCAATGGAGCAGAATCTAAAGCTTACTTCAAATGAAGGTAGTGCATTTGAAGATCCAACAAAGTATAGACAACTTGTTGGAAGTTTAATTTATCTTACTACTACTCGTCCTGACATAACTTTGATGTAGGAATACTTTCCAGGTTTATGCATCAACCCTGTGAAGGTCATTGGACAACAGCAAAACAAGTGCTCAAATATTTAAAAGACACTCAATCATATGGCATCAAATATTCTAAAGTTTCAGACTTCCATCTCATTGGTTATTCAGATTCTGACTTTGACGGAAATAAAGAGCATGGGCTGTCTACTTCAGGTTATTTGATGAATCTTGGATCAGCAGGCATCACCTGGAGATCACGAAAGAAATTTGTTCCTGTTGACTCTACAACTGAAGCCAAATACGTTGCAACAGCTCAAGCCACAAAAGAAATCATTTGGCTTCGAAAAATTCCTGAAGACTTGTAGGAGAAACAAATGACTTCGACGCCTCTCTTTGTTGACAATACTTTTGCAATACAATTGGCCAAAAATCCTAAAATTCATGATCGAACCAAACATATCAACACCAAATATCATTTGATTCGACATCATGTTGAGGCCAAAACCATTCATCTCAATCATTGTTCCACTTCAGAGTAAATTGCGGACATCTTTACTAAAGCTTTGGGTCGAGAGAAATTTGAAAAATTTCGAATGATGCTTGGGATGAAAAATGTCCCTTCAGATTAAGGGGGGAATGTTAACTAATCCAACGGTTATTTCGTTCAACTCCCTAACTATCCGCGTAATTGTAACAGTCTGCAATTGTCCTGCAACTGTCTACAATTGTCTGCCTATACTATATGTATTCACTTTTCATTAATAAAAACATATCTCTGTGCTTGGTGTTAATTGTGGAGTTTTTTTATCTGGCATGTGTACAGTATTTAGGCGGTTCAATGACGCTCAGAGTTCCCGCAAACACTTCAGCGAATTGACACATTGTAACGCGACGAAGTGATTGAAAGAACTCTCGGCGTTGAGAACCAGGTCATGATGTGCTGTGATGATGGATGGCTATATGGATAACAAGAACTTCTTAAATACTACTCATCTCTGATATCATTGCTATGATAACTGAACTAGCACTGACCAGTAATACATTCATTCATTGCACTTGGACAAAAGTTTTATTTCTTCCGCCACATTCAATGAATGAGCTTGGCGCAATATGAGTCATTCATTTGGATTCTCCCCACGTCGAGGTGCACGATTTAAATCCATCCATTTATTCATGGAGGGATAAGATCCCACCCGTATTGGCCAAGGTATCAACTAAAATCATGGTGAGATAAGATCCCAACCCTATTTGGCAAAGTATCAACCAATGTCAAATTTGATCCATTACTAAGTGTATATTTTAATTTTACCTATTACTTTTACACGTCATCAATATCTATTACACTATTAAGTTTTAACAAATCTTATATATTAGATATTTCAGTTAATAATTTTATTAATCTTATATATTTCGGTTAAAGCGAGCACACCAAATTGGTGTATGAGACCTCCTTGTTTGTGGGACAAGGGATCCCCTCCGCCCAGCTATTTGATTGATAAAGTCTACGAAGGTATACATACCCTACCCCACTCTGGATTTGAACCTGTGACCTCTTAAGAAGAAACACATGTTCTTAACCATTAGGCCCACTCAAGCTGTATATATTTCAACACATAATATTTTCTCTTTATATTTCATATTAATGAGATTTATTTTTAAATTACATTTATTTTTTTAATTATTAAATTTTAATAATTACATTTCCCAATTAGTTCACTGTCATTTGATGTGAATTGCCCTGGTATGTGCAATTTATTTGTGTGAATGGTCAAACTTTAAAAATGAATTAAAAATTAACAAATTATTGAGTGGTCATTTTGACACACCACTACACAGTGACGTTGCTATGAATAATGGAAGTTTTGGCAGAACATTGCTACAGCCAAGGTTTGTCCAGTCTAGGCCACAGCCTTGCCACTTCCAAACCCCTATCATTATTCAAAGCATAACATTGATGGTTATCAACGTAAGGATCAACGATCCTAGTTAACCTCGCATAGAAGAGAAGCCGGGGGATTAGGGGTGTTAATGAACAGGTACCCCGCGGTCAATATTGAAAATCCACTAGTGGGACACGTTTCGGATATTTAAGATACAACGACAACCCTTKGAGTGGTTTTGAAAACCACTCACKGACCCCGCAGTGAAGAAAATCAAAACTACTTTTCAAAAGTGGTAAACCAGTAATGGATTAGCCTGCTGATTAGGCACTAGGTCGTATGAAGGTGTAAGTGTTAATTGTAATGATCGCGTGAACTTTATGCAGTGAGGGATCCTCAACACAAGATTCAAGTTTGTAAGCAACAAAGGATTGGAATTGCGAGCAAAGTAGAGGAACTCTGCTAAGACCATTGGAAATCAACCAGATTAGTCATCGCTGCAGCGGGTAAATCTTTAATATGTTGCAAGTTATCAGAAATTGTTCTCTGGAGATTTATTTTTATAATTGAAATCTCACTAAGCACTGTTAAAGGCATTAATTTATGGGATAGTTGTTTCCAACGATTTTATATGAGTTCTTATCGAACTCTATAAGCCTTCATGTTTCGAATTTAATAATGGGTAGTTTTGTTAGTTATATATATATATATATGAGTTCTTATCGAACTCTATAAGCCTTCATGTTTCGAATTTAATAATGGGTAGTTTTGTTAGTTATATA
Organism: Picea engelmannii; assembly: GCA_009831015.1. NCBI lineage: Eukaryota > Viridiplantae > Streptophyta > Pinopsida > Pinales > Pinaceae > Picea > Picea engelmannii. The sequence goes on from ML777187.1 coordinate 1,758,145, forward strand.
TATATATATATATATATATATATATATATATATATTACTTAACTCCTAAATTGTTATATTACTAAGCCATAGAATTCATCACCATTCATGTTTTTCATGTTTTAGCAATTCTGGTGGAACCTAAATTGAAATGATAGTAAAGTTATATTAATTTTGGAATGTGTTATCATTTTTAAATTAAAAAAATAATAATAACTTTTAATTGGAATTTAAATTTTGTATAACTAATTATATTAGCCTAAATTAGTTTTAACGGGGATCTATCAAATGTCTAAAAGGATAATCTTTAGAGGTGTAAACTTTTAAACTTTTCCTGAAGTTCTGCATTTTAAAAAGAATTTTCAGCTCTGAAATTTTGATCCCTCTCCATTTAACATGAATTTATGTTGATTTAATACATTAATATTAAAGTATTAAAAATTATTATTGATTACAATCTAACCAGAGATTAGAGGTTCTCACTGGTTTCATTCCATTATACGATTTATATCTATAACTAGATTCAAATGTAGGAAGCATGATTATAGAATTAACAGAGTTGTAGTAGAGAGAAATACTATATAAATTGAAATACAACCAACATAATAGATGCTAAAAAGATGATGCTATTGCCATGAAGAAAATCTAGAATATATACAAAGTTAAAGGTATCGAACAGTAGCAAATAGATATATAACAACAAGTTTTATAATGAAACCAATCTAATAGGTTATGTAACTATTTTAAAATGAGAGGTACACTTGTGTTGACTCAACTCTTTAAATTAATGGGGGCTAAAACCCTTGAACATACACGGGGAACTAGTCGATTCATAGTTTGAATTTCAACAAAAATAACAGAACCCTCATACGTAACTAAAATTTCATAGGAATTTGGAAATGAAATTGCATAGAAAAGAACAAATTACACTTCTTATTGTTTAAATAGATTAAAATGGGATCGACATAATTATGATAGGTAACCACCCAACTAATTCGAATAGAGATAGTGGTATTGATCCCTCATCCATAGTTAGGTTCTATTATAGAAATTGAATTACCTCTAGAAATTTGAACGCCTCAGACGTGAAGCCATAGCCAACATCTTCTAATAAGGTTTTCAAACGCATAAATTAGTATGGAACCTGAGTAAAGTAATTTATCATCGTTAGAAAGAAAAACATTTAAGTATAGAGTAATTACAAGAGTATTTGGGTCGTTGAATTGGGATAAACCTTGCTAATTTGGTCGAGCACACCTGCATTAATGCATGACCTTTACATAAGGGAACCAAAAATTTTACAAAAAAAAGGACGCTAGTAGGGTTAGAGTATGAGATTTGTGTGGATTAACTCGAACCCCATAATGGAAATCCTATAAAAGAAAAATTCAACCAATGAAAGACAACATCTCTTCCTGATGGTTACCCTTGTAACCCTCGTACACAACAAGGGCCCATAATTAGTTCGAAGTATCCCCCCCAAAAAAAAAATCTATAAAAAGAAAATATACAATAAGAAAGATATAACTAGGATGTTTGAGTACAACTATTTCCTAGAACATGCTGTAAAGATTCCAAACCAGAAATCGGGACAAGTTCATGAAAGCGGAAGTGACTGAGTGATCCAGGTGGATGTTGGTGGCCTCCCACCTATTCCAACTGGCTCATTTTTGAATTTTTCTCGTTTGAAAGTTTTTTTCTAGTTTTTGGGTATCTTACTTTCAAGGTCGTTCTGAGGCACTAAACCACATTTTTAGGGCTCTCTATAGCTAGACTATAATTAGAGTCAAAGATTGATAGAAACATGTGTAGTCCTCAGATAGACCTTTCCAATGGGCTATGGTGCACCTAAAACAAAGGTCGTATGCAAAAGTTACTACCTCTGGTAGTTGATGTACTAACTTACCCAAACGGAGTCCAAATGACTTTTGGCACGCCATCTCCTAGGGTTAGGTTTTTGGATGTCCAGGGTTTTTGGCATTCCTGTTTATTGTAAAAAGGCCTTCAAAGCCTCATTGTAATCATCTTCTTGTGAATGAGAAAATTTGTCACATCTCTTCTCAGAGATAAGCCGACACCATTCTAGCAAGCTTGTTTTCCACTGCATTTTATAGTTTCAGCTTATTTTTCTTATTGAATAGAAACCACTTTTTTATGTATATATGTTATTATGTGTTAAGAATGTTTTGATAATAACCTGTATTCATTTCATTCCACTCATAAAATCCAGATCAGTGGTATCAGAGCGGTCTGCTCCTTGTCTTTTTTCATGCATGTCACTAACGAGGTGAGGGTAGAAAGAATTGGGTCTCGAACTTGTTTCTCTTGAGCACAAAATTTCTCGCACGCCCAAGCGACCTCTCATGGTATATGACCAGACAGGATATCCCTTCAAAATGTTTCTCGAGGAAGCCATCACGCAACACAAGAATGAGATGATGGATAGTTTTGTGAAAATCCTTCGACGACTACTAGCAGGCGACATATATTCCTCAAACAGAGGAGATGCCCCCTTCAAGGCACAAATAAACTTCAATATTCCTAGATTTTAAGGTCAGATAGACATCGATGTTGTAGAAAAATGGTTGAATCTGCTAGAAGAGTATTTCTTTGTCCATAACTTCTTGAATAGAGAAAATATTACTTTCATGCACCTCAAAGTTGTTCCCCATGTCAAATATTGGTGGGAAAATTTCTGTGATCGGAAGGAAATAGAGGAACCCTCATTATTTACAGCCATGATCACCTGGGAGTCCTTCAGGGATGCTATTAAGGAAAAATACTACCCTTTTGGAAGTTATGATGACCTGCACACAAAATGGACCACACTGTGGCAGGAAAGAGACTAGGTGATGCAGGAGCATCATTGGCAAGCACGCAGAGCAGGAACTCAGTGCATGGGAATATTTTCATAATCTCAATGCTGACAGTCTTGACAAATATTTTGAAGCACATCTGAACCCAATGATTAGCATGCCTGAAATCAACGACGGAAAAATCTTTGAAGCACACTTGAACGATTGCGAGCGAAGTGGGATTTTCCACTCCTGCTCTGGAATGCGACTCGTCTAAGATAATCATTAGGTTAGATTTTTGAAGTATCCAAGTAGTTGGGGCAAACCCTAAGAACCCTCGAAGATAAATAGAGGTTATGTACGCCCAAATGAGGCTAGTTGCAAATTAGTAGGAGATTTCTGAGTTTTCAGTTTTTGTTTTTATATAGTTGTAGCCATTTTCACTTTTGAATATAACAGAGGAAATTTGACCCAATGCATGGTGTGGGCATTTCTTGCAATTCTCTGTTATTATGTTTTCATGAATGAATGAATAAATTTCGTTATGAGTAGACAGAACTATGAATGTTAGGATAAGTTTCAATTGTCTCTCTTTTATTGAGTGGTGCAAGGTGTGCACACAGAATGCAAGGAGTGTGTTGTTCATATCTGTTTTGGTTCTAAAGCTCAGAAGAGATAACATGAAACTTCCCTTTGCAAGGAGTGAAAAGTGACTGGTGCAAGGCATGCATAGTCGTCCGCAAGAATTCAAATTTGCATAAAGATCTGGTGCAAGGAGTGCACAGATCCGAGGTTCAACTAAGCATCGAAGGGACTTTGTAAGAAGTCGAGGAACTAGAAAAAGTAGAATGCCAAGAGGGCGAGAGGGACTTATCTTAGATAAATCCTTCGGATCTGAGTTATCGAAATCCCTGGAGTGCAAGAGGTGCATAGGAATTCAAAGTCTTCACAAGACCAATCTTAGGAGGAATAACACTTTTCATAAGTGTTAATGAGATCCAAGAGTCAAACTCATCAATGGAGAAAAGGTTCGAAACCTTTGAACACTTAGAAAGTGTTATAAGTCATAGAAATCAGAATCCTAGAAGGAGGAGTGATGTCGGTCGTTGGATCACAGCATGAGGACCCACAACCATCTGATTGAAGACAAGGTACATGATATTTAATGCTTCGTATACACAGGGGAGAGAAACCACCAAGATTTGAGACTTGAAACTTCCGAAGTCTAGAGTTCCGGATTTCCAAAGTGAAATCTTCATCATCTAATGATCTGAAGCAGGCTAAGCCGTCAGATTGTCAGAGGTGAATGTCTGGTGTTGGATCGCCAAGGAGAATCTGAGTTGTTGGATATCGTGATCCCAGGAGGAATCAAATTTGAAACTTGATATTCCCAAAGCGCGGAGTGTCGAAGAGTCGAGAGTCGTCGATCTATCGGAGGACACTTGTCAGTAGATCGCGAGCTCCCAGAAATTTTTCATGGGATTTTTCAGTTTGAGAACTAAGGTCACCAAAACCAAAAGACCTGAAGTGAATCTAAGCCATCGGATCTGGAGGAGACGTGGCGAAGATTTGTGAGCTCTGGGTAAAGTCCTGAAGCAATCTCTAGCCGACAGATTCAGGGAAGACGTGGAGTGAATTTGTGTACTCTGGGTATAGACCCAAAGTAATCGTCAGTTGTTGATCCAGGGGGGGATATGCATCAGTCGATCACATCTTTCGATTAAAAGTGTTTGGGAGAGGGTGAAGTTTGAGATTTGAAATCTCTAAAGTCCAAAACCTAGAGGATATCTTGACCGTTGATATAGGGGAGGGTCTTAAGATCGTTGATCTGGGTTGAAAGGTCAAACACCCAAGGTAGAAGTTGGATCGTTGATTGTGTATATAGGTGTCTTCAACTCACCTTCTCCGGAAGATTGAATTACAGAAGGAGGCGAGGTTTGAGATTTCAAAACCCCAAAATCCGAAGAACTGCAGAGATCATAGTCGTTGATTCAAGGGGACAAGTGTCAGTAGATCTTCCACTCCAGAAGATTTCCCTGTAAAGGAAAAAAAGGTTTGAAACCTGAGAATTTCGTAGCCCAAAATTTTGATTTGACCACAGTCGTCGATCTAGGAGGAGTAATTCCAAACTGTTAATTCCTAGGAATAGATCTCGGTCATCAGTTTGAAAGAATTGTCAATATCATGAGATTGACAGTCATCTCAGATTGTGGGGACAACAGTTGAGCAGACTTTAAAAAGTCAAGGGTGGGTCGCAATCCATACCGTGGTTTCTCCAGGTGGAAAAATGGAGGCTCGAGGAGAATTTCAGGCCCAAAAGTAGTTTGACTTCAAACCACTTATGGCCAGGCCCGCAATCATGTAGTCATCACCCAAGGTCACATCGGAGGAGGGGCCGAGAGAAAAGGCGTTAACGCCCAATACTTTGATATTTCCCCAGAGCACGAAAGGGAAGGTCGTGGGTGCTGAGAAACCTGCACAGGGAGATGAGAGGACCTATGTTTAAAACAGAATGAGACTAGTGGGGTTTCAGAGAGTCAATCGACTCCAGAATCAAAGATCTTGACCGAGAGGTCATGCAACCCTTAGGGGATAAGGGGGTATTCAACAAGTGGTATTAGAGATGAATTTTTTCTTCCAGACAGCAGGAATAGGAGAGGAGACATAAGAACTCGAAGTTGTACTCTGTGTGTGACAAAAACTCAACACAATGCCACCAAGGAGACGAGTGGAACCACATTTAGCTGATTGAGTTGTAGAAAGGGAGATGTGATAACTTCGTGCAAGATTAGAGGTGATGGAGGCAGCACAGAGGAGAGCACCTGATGTTGGAGACATCAACGATGCAAAGAGAGAAGAAGTAGAAGCCAAAGAATCTGTAAGAGAGGATGTTGCCTAAGAACGCTTGCTGAGAGCAATCGCTAGATTGGGAGGTAGAGCCAAGATAAAGGTCCCAATGTATGAAGGCAATTTAGATGATAAAGAGATTTTGGATTGGGTGAGATCCATGGACAAGCATTTCGACTATGAATAGGTCGATGAAGAGAAAAGGGTGAAACAGGCTATCACTGGGCTAAAAGGACATGCAACACTATGGTGGGATGAACTGTAGGTTGAGAGGAGAAGCAAGGGAAAGCAGAAGATAAAGAATTGGGACAGAGTGGTATCCAAGCTAAAGGATAAGTACATTCCCAAAGATTATCATATCAATTTGTTTAGGAAGATGAAAAACCTGAGACGGAAGGGGATGACAGTTAAGGAATACATAGAGGAGTTTTATAGGCTAAACATCAGAACTAGACAAAGGGAGAGATATGAAGAAAAAATTTCCATATATATGAATGACCTGAGATATGAAATCTAGGATGAGATCAACATGATTTCGGTAAAGACAATGGAGTACGCTTATCAGTTTTCATTGAAGGGAGAGGAGAAGTTGGCCACAAAGAAAATCTAACGAGGAAGAGGTAAAATCCCAACCCCAACAAGAGGTAAGTGAGTTACCCATGACAAGGCACATAATTCTAAGGACAAGGCTAAAAAACCACACAGACACTCAGAAAGAGGAGGGAGTTCCCGAGGAAGACAGGGTGGTGGATAAGTTATTCTATAGGAAGAGGAAGAGAGGAGGAGGAGAAGTAAGATGTAATTCTTGTGGAAAGATAGGGCACATGTCTTGGGAATGTCCCAAGAAAAGGAAAGAAGGAGGAGGTGAAGCTCACATTTCAGAAGTACAGAGATGGAATGTTGAAGCAGAAGGAGCAGGGGATGGAATATCCCTGATGATGAGGAAGGTTCTCTTAAAACCAGAGGCAGAAGTTGAAAAACCATTGCAGAGGAATAGCCTCTTCAGGATAGCTTGCAAGACTAAAGAAAAAGTATGCAAGGTGATAATTGACAGTGGGAGCACTAACAACTTAGTATCCACAGAGATGGTGAAGAAATTGGAGCTAGAGACAACTGCACATCCGAAGCCATACAAAGTATCATGGTTGCATAAAGGACACCAGGTAATGGTTATTAAACAATGCTTGGTTGAATTTCAAATAGGAGGATATAGAGATGAAATTCTATGTGATGTAATTCCCATGGATGTATGCCACATTTTGTTGGGAAGACCATGGAAGTTTGACAGGAATGTCATTCATGATGGGAGGAAGAATACACACACCTTGGAGAAGAATGGTAGAACACACATGTTGTTTCCAATAGAGGATAAGAAAGTGAAAGAGGAATCCAGCACAAGCATACTTTTCATGAGCGGGAAGGAAATCCTAAAAAAAGTCAAGAAAGAATAGGAGATGTAGTTTGTTGTGGTGAGGAAACCCATAGTTATCCTTACAAGTACTTTGATGGATGATTTTCCTGAAGAAATTTAGGAATTGTTGGATAATTTTGTTGACATAGTGGTGTATGAGATGCCTAAATCATTTCCACCCATCAAAAGTATCAGCCACCATATTGACTTGATACCAGGAGCAAGTCTGTTGAACAAAGCAACATACATATTGACACCTTGAGAGAATGAGGAAGTGAAGAACCAAGTCTAGGAACTGTTAGACAAGGGTTTGGTCAGAGAGAGATTGAGTCCATGCGTAGTACCAACTGTGTTGATTCCAAAGAAGGATGAATGATAGAGAATGTGTACAGACTCAAGAGCCATTAACAATATCACCATCAGGTATATATTTCCTTTACCAAGAATGGATGACTTAATGGATTGTTTAAGTGGAGCAAATTTCTTTTCTAAGATAAATTTGAAAAGCGAATATCACCAGATTAGAATGAGAGAAGGTGATGAGTGGAAGATAGCCTTTAATACAAATGAAGGTTTGTATGAGTGGCTTGTTATGCCATTTGGCCTAACACATTCCCCGAGTACTTTTATGAGGCTAATGAATGAGATACTGAAAGATTTCATTGGAAATTTTTTGGTTGTATATATGGATGATATACTGATCTTTAGCAGGACTAAAGAGGAGAATTTGAGGCACCTAACACTAGTGATGAGGAGACTAAAACAGGACAAGTTGTTGATAAATCTGAAGAAGTCCTCTTTTATGAAGACATAACTCATTTACTTGGGTTTTGTGATCTCTTCTAATGAACTGAAGATGGATCCAGAGAAGGTGAAAGCAATGAAAGAGTGGTCGTCACCGAAGAGTATGTTTGAGTTAAGGAGCTTCCATGGATTAGCAAGCTTCTATAGGAAATTCATCAGAGACTTCAGTGGAATTTGTGCACCAATGATAGATACAGTGAAGAATAAGCACAAGTATTTTAAATGGATAGAGGAAGCTGAGAGGATATTCAATATACTGAAGGAGAAAATAACAGAACAACCAATTCTGGTCTTACCGAATTTTGAAAAGACATTTCAGGTGAGATGTGATGCAAGTGGAGTTGCAATTGGATCAGTTTTGAGCCAAGATAATAGACATGTTTCCTATTTCAATGAGAAGTTGAATGAGAACAAGAGAAAATAGTCCACGTATGATAAGGAGTTTTACTCCATAATTCAAGCCTTGAAGCAGTGGAGACATTACCTTGTACCACAAGAATTTTTCTTGTATAGCGATAACCAGGCTTTATAATTCATAACCAGACAGGAAAAATTGAATCAGAGGCATGCGAAATGGGTTGAGTTTATGCAAAATTTTACTTTTGTCATAAAACATATTGTTGGAAATGCTAACAAAGTTGTTCATTCATTAAGCAGGAGATGTTTGATTCTGCGGGAATTTCAGGTGAAGACTTTGGGGTTTGAACACCTTAAGGACATGTATTATGATGATACAAATTTCAAGGAAGCATATGAATCATGTGCAAATCCTATGTTGAGAGACAGAAGCCAGTGGACATAGTATATGATTCAAGACGAATTTTTGTTGAAGGGGAATCAACTGTGCATACAAAAATTCTCAATGAGGGATAACCTTTTGAAGGAAAAGCATAGTGGAGGATTGGCTGGACATTTTAGCCATGATAAAACATTTGCATAGTTAAGAAGTTCATACTACTGGCCAGGTATGAGAACATAACTAGTGATAAAGTTTGTGAACAAATGTAGAATCTGCCATCATGCAAAAGGGAAAAGACAAAACATTGGATTGTATCAACCATTGCCAATACTAGAGAGGCCTTGGGATGCAATAATCATGTATTTTGTGTTGGCACTGCCAAGAACACAAAAAGGATTTGATTCCATATTTGTGGTGGTGGATAGATTTTCAAAGATGGCACACTTTATGTCATGCCAGAAGACTAGTGATGCAACACATGTTACAAATATGTTTTTAAAGGAAGTTGTAAGACATCACGGCCTACCCAGAAGCATTGTCTCGGACAGAGAAACAAAATTTGTTGGTTACTTTTGGAGAACACTGTGGAAGAAGTTGGGGACATATTTGTCCTTCAGCTCAGCTTATCACCCTCAGATAGATGGACAGACTGAGGTGGTAAACATAAGTTTGGGAAACTTATTGAGGAGTCTGGTTACTGAGCACCATAATAAGTGGGATCAGATTCTGCCACAAGCAGAATTTGAATACAATGACTCACCAAATAGGAGCACTAGAAAGAGCCCATTCCAAATATTGTATGGAATCCAGCCCACGAGAGTATCTGAGTTGAGAGACTTGGAACAGAGTGAGATCAAGAGTGCTAGAGTAGAAGATTTTGCTGCAGAAATGCAGAAGCTCCATAGCCAGATTAGAGGACAATTTCAGTGTTCTAACCAGGAGTACAAGTGCATAGTTGATCAACACCACAGAGAACTTCAATTTGAAGTAGGAGATCAGGTTCTGGCACATCTCGGGAAAGAAACGTTCCCTAAGGGAACATATAACAAGTTAAAAATGAAGAATATGGGATCATTTAAGATCTTGGGGAAGTTTGATGCAAACGCCTATGAGATTGAGTTGCCAAATGATGTGGGCATATCTCCCATATTCAATGTTTCAGAACTGTATCCTTATAGGAAATATGACACAGAGGGACCAGAAGATCAAGAGAAGGTCCATTGGGAGAAACAATTGCCTATAGAATAAAAACCATAGATGGAGAAGATTTTTCATCAGAGGGTTGGCAAGAAGACTGGAAGGAAGACCTACTTTAAATATCTAGTTAAGTGGAAGGGATGCCCAATAGAATATGTTAGTTGAGACAATGAAGTTTCTATCCAGAAGCATGGAAAGTCGGTGAAGGAGCTCATGGATAGGAGTCCATGAATTTTTTTCAAGAGGAGTATGACACATGAGCATCATTGGAAAGCATGCGGAGCAAGTACTCAACACATAGGAATATTTCTGGAATCTCAATGTTGATAGTCTCGGCGAATATTCTGAAGCACGTCTGAACCCAGCGATAAGCACGCCTAAACTTAGTTCTAGAAAAATCTTTGAAGAACACTTGAATGATTGCGAGCAAAGTGGGAGTTTCCACTCCTACTCTGGAATGTGACTGGTTTAAGATAGTCGTTAGGTTAGTTTTTTGGAGTAGCCAAGTAGTCAGGGGGAACCCTAAGAATCCTCAGAGATAAATAGAGTTTATGTATGCCCAAATGAGGCTAGTTGCAAGTTAGTAGGACATTTCTGAGTTTTTCAGTTTTTGTTTTGATATAGTTGTAGCCATTTTCACTTTTGAATATAACAGAGGAAATTTGACCCAATGCATGGTGTGGACATTGCTTGCAATTTTCTATTATTGTGTTTTCATGAATGAATGAATGAATGAATTTAATTACGAGTAGATGACACTGTGAATGTTAGGATAAGTTTCCATTGTCTCTCTTATGTCTAGTGGTGCAAGATGTGCACACAGAATGTAAGGAGTGCATTGTTGGGATCTATTTTGGTTCTGAAGCTCAAAAGAGATAACACAAAATGTCCCTTTTCAAGGAGTGCAAAGAGACTGGTGTAAGGCATGCACAGTCATCTGCAAGAATTCAACTTTGTGTAAAGATCTGGTGCAAGGAGTGCACATATGTGAGGTTCAACTAAGCGTTGAAGAGACTTTGTAAGAAGTCAAGGAACCAACAAAACAAGAATGTCAGGAGGGCGAGAGGGACTTCTCTTCGAGAAATCCTTTGGATATGAGTTATCGAAATCCATGGAATGCAAGGAGTGCATGGGAAGTCGAAGTCTTCACAAGACTAAGCTCAGGAGGAATAACACTTTCCATAAGTGTTAACGAGATCCAAGAGTTGAACTCATCAGAGGAACAAAGGTTCGAAACCTTTTAACACTTAGAAAGTCTTCTAAGTTAGAGAAATCAGAAGCTGAGGAGGAGCGATGTCGGTAGTTGGATCATAGCATAAGGACCCATAATTGTCTAATTTAAGACAAGGTACATGAGCTTTAACACTTCATATACACAGGGGAGAGAACCCACCAAGATTTGAGACTTGAAACTTCCGAAGTCCGAAGTTCCGGATTTTTTAAGTGAAATCTTAATCATCCAATCATCTAAAGTAGGTTGAGCCACCAGATCATCCGAGGTGAGTGTCCGACGTTGGATCGCCATGGATAATCTGAGTTGTCAGATATCACGAGACCAGGAGGAATCAAGTTTGAAACTTGAGATTCTCAAAGTGCGCAGTGTCGGAGAGCCAAGAGCCATAGATCTGTCGAAGGAAAATTGTCAGCAGATCACGAGCTCCGAGAAATTTGTCATAGGATTTTTCAGTTTGAGAACTGATTTCGCCAAAAATTGAAGACCCGAAGTGAATCTAAGCCATCAGATCTAGAGGACACATGGTGAAGATCTTTGAACTCTAGGTAAAGTCCCGAAGCTATTTCTAGCCAACAAATTCAGAGGAGACATGGCATAGATCCGTCTACTCTGGGTATAGACCCAAAGTAATCCTCAGTCATTGATCTAAGGGGGGACATGCGTCATTCAATCATAGCCTTCGGATAAAAGCGTTAGGGAGAGGGTGAATTTTGAGATTTGAAATCTATGAAGTCCATAAACCAGAGGAGATATTGACCATTGATCGAGGGGAGGGTCTCAGGATCGTTGATATGGGTTGAAAGGTCAAACACCCAAGGTAGAAGTTGGACCATTGATTGTGAGGACAGGTGTCTTCAGATCAGCCACTCTGAAAGATTGAAGTACAGAAAGAGGCGAGGTTTGAGATTTCAAAACCCCAAAATCTGGAGAACCGTAGATATCACAACCATTGATTCAAGGGGACATGTGTCAGCATATATTCTGCTTCGAAATATTTCCCTATAAATGAAAACAAGGTTTGAAACTTGAGAATTCTGGAACCCGAAATTCTGATTCAACCATAGTCATCGATATGGGAGGAGTAAGTCTGAACCGTTGATTTTGAGGAATATATATCGGTCGTCTCTTTCAAATCACCATCAAGATCGTGATATCGATGGTCATATCGTATTTCAGGGATAGGAGTTGCATGGACTTTAAAAAGTCGACAGTGGGACACAATCCATACATTGGTTTCGCTAGGTGGACACGTGGAGGCTCGAGGAGAATTGTGGGCTCAAAAGTAGTTTGACATCAAAACACTTGTGGTTGTGCCCACAATCGCATGGTCATCGCCCAACGTCACATCAGAGGAGGGGCTGAGATAAAATTCGCTAATGCCCAATACTTTGATATTTTCGCAGAGCACGAAAGGGAAGGTTGCGGGTATTGATAAGCCTACGCAGGGAGCCGATAGGACCTATGTTTAACACAGAATGATACCAGTGGGGTTACAGAGAGTCAATCGACTCTAGAATCAAAGATCCTGACAGGGAGGTCACGCAACACTTAGGAGAGAAGGGGGTTTCCATCACCAAGAATTTCCTAAGTTCACAAATAACTTCCATACCTTACACACCAAGCTGGGTATCAAATATTCTAAGCGACATCTAATGCTCAAATATTGTGGTCATCTACATAGATACATCCATGCCAAAATGGAGTTTCTATACATCTCATCCTTGGGAATGACTTATCGATATGCCTTCAAAATCGATCAGAAGCTCAAACAAAAGACGCGGAAATTTTTTCCTAGGAACCTCTCATAGCAAAAGCCAGGAAAGGGCATCCTCAACCCACATAAAAAAGGACAAATAAAATACAAATCACCTCAAGAAAACCAGTCCATGCCACAAGAAAAGAGGGACACTAGAAATAAAAAGAAAGATATTGGAAATTGGTGTGACTTCCATAAGATCCCCTGGCATAACATTGTTGATTGTCACTCAAAGTAGTCATTGGTGGCTGAGGTGAAATCCTCTGAATCAGATGTGGGTTCTGACTTTGAGTCAAAGCCAGAGAGGGGGATATATATCATTTACGTAGAACCCATTTCTATTGTTTCTACCACCAGGCTTCAGATCGATGAACCAGATGAGCCATAGAAATGCGATTGCCTTTTTCATTCACAGATGTGGGTGAAGGGTACCCTGCTACACTTAATTGTTGATAGCAGTAGCCAGAAGAACCTCATCTCAGCAGAGGCTATCAAGTGACTCACCCTGTGGAAAACGTCACACCCACATCCCTACACCATAGGATGGCTCTGCTAAGTAAATGACATCCACGTCATCCAACAATGTTTCTTGTCATACAACATCAAGCCTTTCAAATATAAGGTATTGTGTGATGTTTCCCCTCTCGAAGTTTGTAATTTTATTTTGGGCCAACCATATTTATGGAAACACCATGTTGTATATGAGTCTAGGCCTTGCAATGTTATTATTACTTTGAACAAGAAATTGTACAGGATACCTGAGGCAGTCCCACCTAGTGGTATTTCCTTGATCTCTACTAAGCAATGAAGGAAGGTCATCTCTTAGATGAGGAAATATTTATTCTTCATGATTTTCTCTCAAAATGAGTGGAATATTACAACCACATCTGGGGTCTTCAGGGTCCACCTCTCCAAACATTAGAATCAAGTGGATAAGGTAGTGGAAGAATAATCAGATATCTTCTCCTCACTTTTCGGGGTACCTATGCACTTTCAGGTCAAGCACCCCATCGATCTGACCCCTGGTGCTCAAATTCCCAATGGGTTAGTCTACCATTTCTCTCTTTCATAGAATGAAGAGATCAAGTGGTAGATCCAAGAACTGCTCCACAAGGGGAACATATGTCCCAGCTCATCATCGTGCGAGAGCCCAATCATGTTGGTACAGAAGAAATATGGAACCTGGCAACTATGTATTAATTACCGAGCCCTAAATAAAATCACAGTCAGAAAATGGTACCTGATTCCCCGACTTAACGACCTCCTTGACAATCTCACGGGGGCCAAATACTTCAGTAATATTGATCTAAAGGTTTTCTATCACCAGGTCTCGATAGAACAAACATATGTATGGAATATTGCCTTCAAGTCAAAGGAAGGTCATTTTGAATGGTTGGTCATGCCCTTTGGTTTGAAAAATGCTCCATCCACTCTCATGACGATGATGGATGATATCATGTGACCATTAACCAATAATTTTGTAGTGGTGTAGCTGGATGATATTATCATTTACATGAAGACTTGGGCAGAACACTTGCAACATATTCAGTAGGTTTTTCACACCCTTCGACATCACAAGATATACGCCAACTTGGAAAAATTCTCATTCAGCATGGACAGGGCCCACTACCTAGGCTACATCATTGATCAACATGGTCTACATGTGGATCCATCTAGGATCCAATTCATATGTGACTGGCCAGCCCCAACCACACTCACTAAGATTCGAAGCTTCTTGGGCCTTTCCAATTTCTATGGCAGGTTCGTGTTGGGATTATCCCATATTGCATGGGTCCTCAGCCAAGTAACTAGGGGTGGTAGTAAGGAGAAATGTTTGTGGGTCTGGTCCCAATAGCAAGTGTTCGATGATTTGAAGAAACACTTATGTTCATCCCCAGTACTTTCATGACCAAACCTTCAGCATCCCTTTGACATCGAGACATATGCTTTAGACTATGATGTGGGCATCGTTCTCACTTAGCACGGAGACCCCATGGCCTATGATAGTGAGACACTATCAGATGTTGTTTGTAAGTACCCTACTTACGACAAAGAAATGTACTCCATTGTGAAATCCTACTGCTAGTGGAGACATTACATTCTTGGGAAGGAGACAGTCATCCACACTTATCATAAGCCACTGCAGTTCATGCAGACACAAGGAAAATTGCAGTATGACTGCCATCAAAAGTATTCCACACACTTGTAGCAATTCCACCTCAACATCAAGTATAAAATAGGAAGCACCAACCGCGTTGTTGATTACCTCAGAATACTCCCAGTCATGACACTCACCACTATGCTAGACTCTTATGGCCATGACACCTCTGGATGGCCCCAACTCTATTAGAAAGACTAGGAATTCACCACCACCTAGAAAATATTGGGTGGAAACGCAGTTGTCGCTAATTTCCATTTCCAGGATGGGCTTATGTGTCATTTAGGCCATATCTATGTTCCATCGAGTGAGCAAGAAAATTTGATCTGGGAAGCCCACTACAGTTGGGTGGCACGACACTTCACCATCGAAAATATAGTGGCAATGTTGCAGAAACATTTCTACTGGCCAAAACTCTGACAAGAGGTCATCAAGTATATCAGGTCATGCACTACCTACATTATTGACAAACTGACCACTAAGAAACATGGCATGTACAACCCTCTGCCTATTGTTGAGAGGCCATGGGAATCCATATTAATCGACAACATGTCGAGCCTCCTATCCACCAAGTGGGGAAAATACTGTGTTTTTTTGGTTTTTGATCACTTTTATAATATGGAGATTTTGGCCTCCTGCAAGAAGAGCATCACAGTAGAGGCCACTGCCAAGCTCTTCTTTGAACGAGTTTGGGTACATTTTTGAATCCCACAAACCATTGTCTCAGATCAAGACAGTTGATTTCTCAACACATTTTGGTCAAGCCTCTAGTAACTACAGGACACCAAGCTCACCAAATGCACGACCTTCCACCCCAAGACAGATGGCAAAACCAAGGTCGTGAATCGAATGATCATGCATACCATGTGCATTTATAATTCCAAGCACCCTCACACATCGGATGAGATTATTCCCCATGTCCAACATAGCTACAATCAAGCCCTGCATATCTCAACTAGCCACAACCCCTTTCAAGTGGGGTTGGGATTCCAACCATTGGGTCCCATAGATGTTGCACTACCCCTTGCGGTCACCTCAGTTGACTCATCTCCTTCTCCAACTGAACTTGAAAAATCCACCCAGTTCATTGAGCGGATCCATCACATCCTCTAACAAGTTCAAGATATCCTACAAAAGTCCAATGACAAATACAAGTAGCGTCATGATCAACATTGGGTTCCACATAAGTTTCAAGTGGGCGACAAATTTTGGTTGCACTCGTAGATAGAACGCGTTACAGGAACCCATCGGAAGCTTCACCCACTATGTTATGGGTTGTACACCATCACCAAGGCTATGGGTGATAATTCGTTTGAGATCAACATTCCTCCTTTTCTTGGCCTGCACCCAGTGTTCAACGTGGATCTCCTTCAACCTTATTTCCCACCATTATTGGACACCTCAGAGGTAGCAGAACAACTGACACCAACAGAGATTAACCAAAAATGAATACAAAATGCATATAATGATCATATTATGGATAAATAGGTCAAGGTTGCTCACTATCAAAGGATCTATCTTTATCGAGTTGTCAAAGAAGGGCAGCTCCTGCACCAAGGCAAGTGGCTCACCTAGGGCCAAATTCAGTAGAAATTTCCTCATCTGATGGGGGAAATCAATGCAATAGATTTATTTAATCCTAAGGGGGTAGGATTGATCTGTATGGATGTTTTTGGCCTCCCACCTATTCCAACTGGCTCATTTTGGCATTTTGGAAGTTTGGAAGTTTTTTCCTAGTTTTCGGCTCCCTGACTTTCGGGGTCATTTTGAGGCGCTAAAAAACATTTTTAGGACTCGCCGTAATCAAACTATAGACAAAGTTAGAGTCTTATGACAATATTTTTATTTCTCTTATAGAACTTTCCAATGAGATATCATGTGCCTAAAATGGAGATCATATGCAAAAGTTACAACCCCGGGAAGTTGATGTACTAACTTGCCCAAACAGGTCCCACATGACTTTTGGCACTTCATCTCTTAGGGTTAGGTTTTTGGATGTCTAGGATTTCTTACATTTTTTTTTATTGTAAAAAGGCCTTCAGAGCCTCAGTGTAATCATCTTCTTGTGAATGAGTACAGTCATCACATCTCTTCTCAAAGATAAGCCACCCACCATTCTAGCAAGTTTGTTTTCTGCTGCATTTTATAGTTTCATCTTACTTGCTTATTGAATAGAAACCATTTTTTTCTGTATATCTATTATTTTTTGTTAAGCATCTTTTGATAATAATATGTATTCATTTTTTTCCGCTCATAAAATCTGGATCACCGAGTATTAAACAAAATGAAGAAAATTTAAGTGAAATGTGCAGAGGACCGATTAAACCTTCAAACAAAAGACAACAAGTAAACACCTTTGAAAAAATATGGGAATGGAACCCTGTAACATAAATCATGATACCATTTAACAAGATAAGGATAGAAACTCTAACTAGGATTATACCCAAAATACCAAATTACTGAGTGAATACGAAGCAATGAACATAGAAAGAATGTATGTAGAGTTAGTATAGGTATGCAGCATAAAAACCCCAAGCACATAGTAGAGGAAGCTCAAAGACAAGAGATGGAACCCTGGAGCCTTCTAAAATAGAACCACAAAGAACCCTCTTCTTTCATTAGAATATTACCAACAATGAAGTGACTGTTCGGAATATGCACAAGGTGGTCGGGGCATTACTTCCCCATCTCTCATTCCAATATGGTCACACCTAGCACACAAGAGGATTGTCATGCGAGGATACAGACAAGTTTTTAATTAAGAAAACATGGTACATAAATCCATCATTACCAACTACCAACCACTCATTTAATAAACATCAAATCATAATTAACTTTGACTGAACAAAACATAATTATGATGTGATTATCATCCAACTGTCAGCTTAATCTTTCACCTAATTTCATGCTTCATCAGTCAGGACAAGCCACCTATTAAATTGCAACGACTCTATTGTAATTAGCAGTTAAGTTTTTCATCTGCCAACTTAGGTTATAGGGAAGCAAGGTCGCGATAAGGGTCTAATCATAATAACACCTTCGGAATAACAATTGAGGGTTGTCAACACATATTTGATACCATGGGAATTGTTATATTGGAATTATATCCTTACTACATGAATTATAACATCAATTCTAGAAGTTATTCCATAAAGTCTATAATGTAGGACAAGCAAGTTTAGAAAATTTACACATGGAACTGTTACAACTATTAAAGGTAAAATTTAAAAAGGATTTATGGTAAGCAACATCTTATTAATGAAATTTATGTGGTCAAAATAGATGAGTAATACACTTTACTTAGTCGGAAAAAAAAGCATTGTTCTATATAAAAAAAAATTTATATGCATATGTGACACACACTATTATCCTACGAGAACCTCCTGTAGGACGGTTTTTAGAGGAAATTTCTCAATTTAGTCTCAGATATGATTAAGTGTTGACCTAGGGAGGTTGTAGGTGGTATGCAACCGATCTTTAGATTCCTGGATAGGTGTATCTCTTTCATTTTTCTTTGTAAATGAATCTAGGAGTCTCACATTGATTTCATCCTTTATTGCATAGTTTACATGAGTTATCCTACCATGTAGTTACTTGAGTATTTTTCTTGTGTTTGGTTATGTAGTGTACTCTTGTTTTCATTTGTAGTTTTCATCTGAAAATCGAAAGGAATTTGCATTACATAGTCATTTTTGTTCAATGTTTTGGGTATGATTCAAGTATTGACTTTTGCATGTGAATAGTGACCATCACCAATATCATACAACCTTATTTTTCATTTATGTTTGATAGTGTCATTCACTTTTTCTTTCATTATCTTTAGTAGTGAAGACACCAAAATTCTCATCTCATAATCACATAGGGTTGATATTTTGACTGCCTTTATAAACATTAGTGTGATGTTTATTGTCTTTAGGATCTAGGATCATTTTGGGAACGTTGGTAATTACATTTGGAGTGTGATATTGTTGTTCATTTCTTGAATTTGTGAAAAATGAAACGTCTATTATGCCCCTTAGATAGTTTTTATTGAAAGAGAAAATTTTAATTTTTTTCATATTCATATTTCAATTTTCTTTATCTTTGAAAGAAGCAAAACACCATTTAGTCAATTTTGTATCCTTTGACTAATCAAAATCTAATAAAAGGAAAATTCTTAATTTAAAAATTATGAGACTCTTTTTTTTTTGGAAAACCAACATAGTTTAGGACTTAGGGCCCTAGTGTAGGTTTGGAGAGTTAACTCTACAAGGCCATAAAAATGAAATTAGGAATTGACTAGCGATATTTTAACTCCATTAGTAGCAAGGACCATTTTTCGAATGCACCTATAAAAAATGTGTCAAGCAAAAGGTCACACTAGAGCAAGTGGGGTGATATTCCTTCTCCACTTTATTTTGGGTACATTGAATTACTAGATGTATAGAGGTTATGGAGCAAAGTGGTGACACTTCTCTCTAGAAATTTAGGATTTGTTTCTCTCTAGAATTTTGGACTTAATATCTCTTGAATCCTTCAAATAAAAAATTGACCCCGAACTTATTCTTTGTAATCATTATTAATAAGGAAATTGGAAAATAGAGATACATCAAACTTTCTTCAATTCCTCTTCTAAATTGGCTCAAATTTATACCATAAAAATATATTGTGCAATAAAGAAGAGGACCAAAAAAAAAAAAAATGAGATATCAAAAACATGGTGAATTATCTGAATGCTATTAGTAGAACTCTCAATATGATAGGATAAGTGTTAGAGTTGCAATAAATAAATGAAAAATAATTAGAGATAGAAGATAGCATACCCAAAGATACAAAGAGGAAACCACTAAGAAGATACAAGAGTATGAATTAAGAAGATACAAGAGTAGGTCTTGTTGAAAACTTTTGATAAGTAATGAAAAAGATCCAATATATGAGATACTTGAAAATAGAAAGAAATAAATCAGGTGCTCTCGGGCGAGGTAATACCTACAGGCCATCAAAGCAAAGCCATGCACTGTGTTTTTTTATTAAATCAATTGAGGATTACATTATATAGGATGATATTCGGTTTAGACGATTGGAACCAACCTCTAACAAATAGGATCTAAATCACAACTAATCTCCATTATTTCTAAGTCTCCCTTTTAATGGAGAAAGGATTGACATCCACACCTAATATCTCCCTAAACAATTCAAATTTTATCTTCCCCCGAGGCTTAGTGAAAATATTAGCATCATTTTCACTAGTATTACAATACATTAAAGCAATGTCATTAGACTGCATCTTTTCTCGAACAAAATAAAACTGAGTATCAACATGATTTGTCCTTGAATGGTAAATTGGGTTATTTTCCAACTTTATTGAGATTTGATTATCAAATTTGATTATCATAGCTTTCCTTTGTTCTTCTCCAACATCTTGAAGTAGTCATCTAAAGCAAACAACTTCACATGTTGTTGCACACAATGCTTTATATTATTCCTTAGTGGATGACAAAGTTACATTAGGATGCTTCCAAATGTTCCACAAAACAATCCTGGATCCAATGCCAAAGGCATAACCTATAGTAGATCTATGATCATTCAGATTGTCAGCCCAGTCTGAATCTGAGTAACATGTTAGTTGAACATTGAATGAATCAGTATATTTAATACCATTATCAATTGTGCCTTTGATATAACTAAGTACCCATTTCGCTGCATTCCAATGATTTTCTAGAGGTTTTTCCTTAAACTGAATTAACACACTAAAAAAATATGCTATTCCAGGTCTGGTTGTAGTGAGATAGTTCAAGACTCCCACCATTTGTCTATACATTGTACCATTTACCTCCTTCGAACCATAATCACAATAAATTTTCATGTTCTACTGCATTGGAACATAAGAAACTTTACACTGATCCATTTTAAACTTCCTAATGTAATGATCCCAAGCCATTATGCCAGGATCATCATGGTTTTGGTGTCTTTTTAAACTTTTTTTGGTTGTAGTATTTCGTCAAACACTTTTCTTACAGTTACATTTAGGTTTTAACTAATGTGTTTATATGTGTTTGCAGCAAATAACAAGAAGATACAAGCATGGAACATACCTCAACCATATGCAGTATGATAGACAAGCCAAAACATCTCAAATCTACTTTTACTCATGAAATAGAGAAACCCACTACAATGAACATACCGATTTGGAATGCTCAACAGATGGCCAAGAAGATAGAAAATAGAGCTGCTACAAAATACAAGTAGATTTGGGTCGTAAGAATGTTAAACCCCCTAGAAGGAAGGTGCCATGCCCTGCTAGATAGACGAAGCTCCTCAACAATTCGACCCTTCTACCAAAAGTGTCCAATCACCCTGAGAAATATGCCAACTGATAGATCGGGCAACTGCAAGGACAACCCATATGCCCAAATCTACAAATTCACTCTCAAACCCTATGGATCAGAACTCCTCCACTGAATGGTGTGCCCCCCTGGATGCCTGAAACCCTAGATAATTCGGCTTGGGTGAATGAGGCCTCCAAACCTCCCTAAACTCTCCAAAATGATAGATCAGGCAATCATAAACCTCTAGAAGAAGTTGCAAGTTCAGATATGAGGTATAGCCTCCTAGATCTACAAATCACTGAATCACCAAATCGTCCTCTCTCTCCCAAAGTCATCCCAACCTGTAGATGATGATCTAGCCATGGGTACTCCTCAAGAATGGACTAGATCTGATGTCCAAGGCCCTACAATGAATACTCTGGATATAGAATCTGCAAAATCCCTACCAATCACCTCCAATGAATCTCTCTCCAAGAATGGTTCGGCCCCCTTGCTGGAAACCCCCAACGGGTCCGCCCTCTCTCTATCTGCACAAGTAACTGATGTGGAATCCTCCTACAACTGAGAATATCTGGAACTAGAATGGTGTTGGAGCATATTGCATCTCAAATACCAAGCTTGGGACAAGCTAGGTGGAATATTTCACCATGGAATCGTCCTCTAGGGTTTGTTAAGTCAAAACCCTCAAAACCCCTAATGTTGGGCTTACTCGCTAGAAGCCAGATATGAAAATATGATCATACATGAATGAATGAGTAGAGGCCCTTACCTTTCCTTTAAACTTTTTGGCTCACCTTGTCCCTCCAAAGTGACTTTCATTTTATTAATATTTAATTAATTAATTAAATCACTTTAATTAATTAATTAACCTTTTTACCTCTGAAAATCTCCTTATCTCTCCTTGTGGCTTCCTTGGCCACTGAAAGTCACTTCTCACCATCCCATCCTATATTGTTTCTTCTCCATATTCCAATGAGATATTACATTGAGAGGTTCCTCCAAGTAAGGTGCCCAAAATGACCTCTTCAGTGAATTTAATTAACTTATAGCCCAAAATAGTCAAAATCATGGAAATCGTCGGAATGCAACGGAACAAAAGACAACCTATGCGGAATGGATCATAATGTTGAAATATGATGAACAATGCAAGTTGGACCCCAATATGCCACTTAATAACCCATGTACTCTCTATAACATCCATCTGTCTACTCTGATTATCATAAACCTCTACACTATGATGATGTCCCAAAGTGGGGACATTACAATCCTCCCTGCTAGAATTTTTTTTTTCCCCAAGCAACAACCAAATCCCCTCAAATAAAATACCAGGATCCCATGTCCACTTGTGGGATACACAATGGAACCCATCCAAATATGAACACTCATACACTCTTCTTCCTGGGTCCCATTTCAAGGCATGAACTACTAGCCCCTGGGAAGCATAACCCTGAAATATACCAACTCCGGAAGTCTCCTGCATATGACACATGGACTTGTCTCAGA
Organism: Picea engelmannii; assembly: GCA_009831015.1. NCBI lineage: Eukaryota > Viridiplantae > Streptophyta > Pinopsida > Pinales > Pinaceae > Picea > Picea engelmannii. The sequence continues at coordinate 1,780,876 of ML777187.1, forward strand.
ATGAATAAACCCTCCAAGTATCTACCAATATCCATATGGACTCCATCAACTGCTCATGTTGATGCCCGAATGAGGTGTTACAAAACCTCTGTGAGACACCTGCATGTGATGCGCTCCTCTCAACATTGAATCTCAATGGAAAGTTAGAATAACTTTCCCCTGCAATGGTCCACTCACCTCTATCATTCAGTGAAATATCTAACCCTGCAATCCCTGGGCCCCATACTAACCTTTGTCGAAGATCACCCTGTTATCCCTGCACTACTCTGACCATGACTATTTGATCCCTAAATACATCATGAATCCTCCTCTTCCGGGCCCTCCAGCTGAAATACCTGTGACCATTGGACCTATTGTCCAGAAACTGTATAAGTGAAGACATCTCTATAGAAGAATTACCTGTCCAAACATATCCATGCCCTATCATGAAGAACAAGTGGAAGAAAAGGTCTCGCCCCATAGGAAAAGTACCTACATGCCCACTCCAAACCAAACCAAGGTGGAGTGTGTGGCTCTCTGGGACAACCTGGGTCAACATGAACATCTTGCTAACAACACGGACTCCCGGATCCCATGGAAAAATTGGAAGTTTATCACTTCCAATCTCCTCTAACTTCTCTTGTGTGAGACTGATCACTATCATAAGCCCTCTATTCTCATCTTCTATCACCTGGCCCATGATGCTCTCTATCACACACCAAGTCTCAATTGTCTGTCTAACACGGTCCACCTCTGACTTACTGTATGTCGTAAAAGTACTCATGTCATGTAGTCTCAAACTACTCACTCCCCATGCCCTCAGCCGCGGCCTATCCCTCCTCATGCTATTGTCTATGATAAAAGTGTCATGACAGGCTAATAGAAACATTTGCAGCTGACTGTAGGGCTGGGAGGTGTCACATGCTTTGGTCAATCCCAAAGATTCGACTAGAATCTTGTGCATCGGTATCCATTATAAATTCTCTCCTATGGTCATCATCGAATCCCAACCATCCAGTACAACCGGAGGTATCCCCTCTGACTGTTGGTCAACCAACCTCCATCTCTCATCTCCCATGCAACTGCAGAAATGGTGAAGGTGACCTCCCATAACTATGTGTTGTTGCAGAGGAGTCACATCTGCATACTCCCCTAAGTGTGTCTCCTCCCTACAAGGTACTATACCCCTCTAAATGCCACCATACATATCGGCATGACTCTGTGAGCTATCTCTGATCTGAAAATGGAAGGTACTTGTTTAAGGGTGCAAGGTATCCATTTTCCATAATTTAAAATGTGAGTTATACTCTCCAATGTGACCTCTGAAAATGTGAGAACTTACTATTTCTTATACAGAGATAGACTGTAGGAGCATTTACCGGACATGTCACCTCTAAAGAGAGGATGAGTTCCAGAGGATACTTGGCCCTTTACAGGCTCTGCCTAAAGAAATAATAAGTAAACACTTAGAAGTTAAATAAATCTTAATAAGACCTTGCTTCATGTGTTTAAGATGTGCAACTTGTTTAAGTGTAGGGTTCTTGCCTCTTCTTGTCAATACTCATGTGAGGAGAAAGGTTCTTTTAAATGATTAAAATGGTGTTATAACAATGTACAGCAATATATAATGCAGCAATAACACATCAAATCACAGCAACACCAAAATGATAAAGCAGTTCACCCACTTCAGGCTACATCTGCTGGACCAAGCCTCCCAAACTAGGCTTGTCCTCTTGTATTAAAAATGCTCCAAATGATAATACAAGAGTATAAATGTCTCAAAAGACAAATCTGACTGTAAATACAGAATCAGAAGATAGGAATTAGCTGAACATGCTCTTTCCAAAACACTAAACAGTGAAATTGTACCTTATACAGTACTTTCCCCAAATGGCCCTGGTGGCCTTTTAATCTTGAATGGAGAATTTCGTGGTGAAGATGACCTCCAATGGTTCTGAAACCTCTGCCATCAGATTCAGAAGGTCTAAAATAGCCAACCTAGGCTTTTGAATCACCAAAAATGGATGCACCTAGCCTCCAAACAGCTCCAGCACTGAAATGGCCCTGGTGGCCCTGAAACTTCCCGGAAGCAAAATCACCTGAAAATGACCTCCAATGGCTCTGAAACCTGCTCCAATGGCTCCAGAAGGTCGAAGAGACCCAAAATCGACCAAAAAAACGTCCAGAAAGGTTTTCCCTAGCTCCAGTTATCCCCATAACTAACTTCCCCCTCTTTTTCTCAACAAAACTCCACCAAAATTGGAGTAGCGGGAGTTAGCCAAGCTAAAAATAACATATGCGCCAAAATAGGCGGACTCCACCCAAAACGCGCCAACCGATAGCATTAACCACAATGGTTGATTCGGTCACATGTTAAATGTTTTAAAAACCGTGGCATAAAATGTTTAATACCGCGCGAATGGTTTATGGAATGGTCACATGTATTGACATTTAGTGTAACCGCGTGGTTATGAATTGAAATACCCCGCGCGTCCATTACCCGGTGGTCATATGTAATACCATTTAGTATAACCGTGGCATCAAACTGTGTGGTAAACATTAACCCCCGCGCGCTATCAATGGTGGTCATATGTATAGTGCCACGACCCCGGGCCAACAAACAAAACCCGTTTAAAAAAAACCCGCGCGTTTTAATAATGTAATGGTCACATGCGAGTTACATGGAACCGGGGGTTTAAACAATACGAAATCCACCCGCGCGTGCAAGGGTATAATGGTCACATGACCACCCATAGGACCGGGGTCGGGGGCTAAGCCCTGGCCCGACCCCCCACCACACGATACCAAATGTAACTTTAAATATAACCAAAGGCGTTAACCTTTCAAGCACCAATGAGCGGAATAATGGCTAGCGCGAGTATGTGAAGTCGTTGCTTGCAGGGGAGGTCCGGGGGTCGAACCCCACGGCCTCCATAAGCTTCTATATGACCACATGAACAAAATTGAGGGGACACGTGGCGCCCTCTAATTGGGCCACGTGTCTCTTTATTATTCGCTCCCAATCGGACACGTGTCACCCTTCAACTGGACTAAAATCAACCAATATGAATACGCCATGTCATCAACTGCCACATCATCAATTTCCCAGTCAGCGTACGGTCGCCACGTCAGCACTGTACGGCCCTACCACGTGGCAGTACGGCCTGCCCAGTCAGCATCCTCTTTTTTTTTTTTTCCCTGTTTGGCTCAGCGAACAGACCTCGATAACTTCTCCATACGGACTCTGTTTGCGAAAGTAAATATACCGCCGGAATCAGGAGAACGAGACGGACGCAATGGTACCGTTTTCATCGCATTCTGAGCACTTTGAAAATTGAGCATTTTTTAGACCCCTGGTCCAGATTCTGATCAATCTCCCACACACTCATGTTGCATCATACATCCGCGATGTATTACTAGATCAACCTCCACATGGAGGTCAACTGCACTCGGAACACAAACGGAAGTGTCCTCCATCAATTGGTGCTCCTTTGCTACACCACCAACATCCTCTAGCCATGTCACCGAAGGATATATCGGAGTGTCCACCAGGATAGATGAAATGGATCTCTGACAGATATCCTCAAGAAGCTCCTCTGTTCTAGACTCTCACTCTTAGAGGGTTGTCTGTGTGCCTCTCAAGATTCCTCTATTCCTCTCCAACTCCTAAGTAAGTCTATCCACCTCTAACTCCTGCTCCCTCAGAGCCTCATGATACATCTCACCAACCCTCAATAGATAATATCTATCAGTCAACAACTGCTAGTATTTGGTCCTCATCACAGATACTCTCTCCCTGAGAGTATGAAAATCATCCATGGAAATTCCCTCATCTGAGCTACCATGTGCCACTGACGTTCTCCAGCGGTAATCTTCCATCAATGCATGCATGCCATCACTGTGCCTGGTGGCTTCCATGATCATAGCCTCACTGACTCTCAACTGGGTTTCTAAGTCGTTTGGCTCCTGATCATGGTCATGATGAGTTGCCACCTCATATCCCTCGCTTCTACTTTCATTCCTGCTAGTGTCAACTCTCGATTCCTCAAAAACACTCTATGCATAAGATAACGTGTTGAACTACCCACTTTCTACTTTGTTGTTGGGTCCTCCTGTCTGTCATTGCACCCCATCACTAGGTGTTATCTCCCTCTAAATCATACTGTATCTGGTATGAGCAGTTGTATCCTCCTGTGCACTCACCCTGCTACTATCATCTGCACCTGGATCCCATGTAGATGTATCCATACACGTGGTATGTTCATCCTGACTGCTAAAGAGTGCATCCTCTTCAATGCAAGCCAATCCTAGAAGTAAGTGCTCCATCAACCTCTCAGCCTCTTCAATATGCTCAACTAATGGAGTCTCCAACAGCTGTGACTCAATCTCCTCAGGTTGATCTATATATGTAAGGTCCCCTATATGTACTCCCTGTATCTCTTCCTGTATCGATGGATATACATGTCTGTGGTGTGAATCCATCACACAAGGCTCCTCAATCGTATCTAACATGTCACTGAGCTCCTCATGTGATGTGGCTATCAAGGGTGTCTGGAAGGATTACATATGTGTCACGACCATCCTAGGAAGCTCATCATCTCTAGGTGCTAACATGTGTGAATCCTCACTAGTGTCACCACTCTGTTGAGGCATAAGGTCATCAATGGTATGTGATATGTCTGCTGAGACACTGGTCCTATTGTCCTGTCCTGTTGATTATCTATCCACTATACAAGGGTCACTATCCTCCTCAAGCGCGCTATAATCATCAGCCTTTATGCAAGAGTCACTATCACTAGCCTATGTACATGAGTCACTATCATCATTGGACTGCTCCAAATCCTCATCATCACTATCATAGTGTGCCTCAATAGTGTGCTTTTGATACTTACCCCTACACCTATGATATAGTTCCCAAGGAGCCTTGCAATTGTAGCAAAGTTGCATGCTCCTAATGGGCATGGGGTCTCTTTGTTCTTCCCACCTTATACGGTCTTTGGCTATGTTTTCCTCTAATCCGATGCTCTCAAGTAAAATCTCATCTTCGCTCCATCTGGGGTTTCTCCAGGCTACATATTGTGGGAAGGTTATGTGAAACCTAATCTCTTCATTGCTAAGGCTGGAATATTGCATCTCATAGCAAATTAGATCAAAGCGCATCTCATCCATTTATCCTTATGGAAGACTTCTCTATGCTCTGCATGCATGTGCTAATTCCCACTGGCTGGCAGGAATCTAAGCTCTGATACCACGGTAATGATCCCAAGCCATTATGCAAGGATCATCACGGTTTTGGTGTTATTTAAACTTTTTTTGGTTGTGGTATTTCGTCAAACACTTTGCTTACAGTTACATTTTGGGTTTTAATGATGTGTTTATATGTGTTTTCAGCAAACAACAAGAAGATACAACCATGGAACATACCTAAACCATATGCAATATTATAGACAAGCCAAAACATCTCAAATCTTCTTTTATTCGTGAAATACAGAAACCCGCTACAATGAATATGTTGATCTAGAATGCTCAACAGATGGACAAGAAGATAGACAATAGAGCTGCTACAAAATTCTCCAATAGAAGACTACAATAAGCCTCCAAAAGTTGTATATACAATGAAGACTGAATACAAGTAGATCTGGTCCGTAAGAATGCTAAACCCCCTAGCAGCAAGGTGTCACGCCCTGCTGGATAGTTGAAGCTCCTCAACAATTTGGCCCTGCTGCCAAAAGTGTCCAATCACCCCGAGAAATATGTCAACTGGTAGATCGGGAAACTGTAAGGACAACCTAGGTGCCCAAATCTCCAAATTCACTCTCAAACCATGTGGATCTGAACTCCTCCATTGAATGGTGTGCCCCCTTAGATGCCTGAAAACCTAGATAGTTCGGCCTGGGTGAATGAGGCCTCCAAACCTCCTAAAACTCTCCAAAATGATAGATTGGGCAATCACAAACCTCTGGAAGAAGTTTCAAGGTCATATATGAGGTACAGCATCATATATCTTCAAATCATTGAATCACTAAATCATCCTCTCTCTCCCAAAGTCGTCCCAACCTGTAGATGATGATCTAGCCATTGTAACTCCTCGAGAATGGACTAGATCTGATGTCCAAGGCCCTGCATTGAACGCCCAGGTGATAGAATCTCCAAAATCCCTACCACTCACCTGTAATGAATCTCTCTCCAAGAATGATTCACCCCCCTTGTTGGAAACCCCCAACTGGAGTGCCCTCTCTCTATCTGCACAAGTAACTGATGTGGAATCCTCTTGCAATTGAGAAGATATGGAACTAGAATGGTGTGGGAGCATATTGCATCTCTGAGACCAATCTTGGGACAAGCTAGGTGGAATATTTCACCACCAAATCATCCTCTAGGTTTTGTTAAGTCAAAACCCTCAAAACCCCCAATGCTGGGTTTACTAGATAGAAGCTAGATATGAAAATATGATCATACATGAATGAATGAGTATAGGCCCTTGCCTTTCCTTTAAACATTTTGTCTCACCTTGTCCCTCCAAAGTGACTTTCATTGCTATTAATATTTAATTAATTAATTAAATCACTTTAATTAATTAATTAAGCTTTTTACCTCTGAAAAGATCCTTATCTCTCCGTGTGGCTTCCCTAGCCACTGAAAGTCACTTCTCACCATCCTATCATGTAGTGTTTCTTCTCTCGATTCCAATGAGTTATTACACTGAGTGGTTCCTCCAAGCAATGTGCCCAAAATGACCTCATCAGTGAATTTAATTAACTTATAGCCCAAAATAGTCAAAATCATGGAAATCGTCGAAATGCAACGGAACAAAATCCAACCTGTGTGGAATGGCTCATAATGATGAAATATGATGAAAAATGCAATTTGGACCCCAATATGCCACTCAATAACCCCTGTACTCGCTATAACATCCATCTGGCTACTCTGGTTATCATAAACCTCTGCACTATGATGATGTCCCAAAGTGGGGACATTATAGTCCTCCCTGCCATAAAATTGCTTGTCCCCAGGCAATAACCAAATACCATCAAATAAAACACTAGGATCCCATGTCCACCTGTGGGATACACAATGGAACCCATCCAAAGATGAACACTCATACACTCTGCCCCCTGGGTCACATATCAACCCATGAACTGCTAGCCCCTGGGAAGTATAACCCTGAAATATACCAACTTCGGAAGTCTCCTGCATATGACACATGGCCTCATATCGGAATGAATACACTGTCCAACTTTCTACCAATATCCATACGGCCTCCATCAACTACTCATGTTGATGCCCGAATGAGGTGTTGCAATACCTTCGCGAGACACCCACACATGATGCACTCCTCTCAACACTGAAGCTCAATGGAAAGTTAGAATAACTTTCCCCTGCAATGGTCCACTTGCATCTGTCAGTCAGTGAAATGTCCAACCCTGCAATCCCTGGGTCCCATACTAACCTCTATCGAAGATCACCCTGCTGGCCCTGCACTACTCTGACCATGACTGTCTGCTCCCTGCATACATCCTGAATCCTCCTCTCCTAGGCCCTCCAACTGAAATACCTGTGACCATTGGACCTGTTTTCCATAAACTGTATCAGTGAAGACATCTCTATAAAATAATTACATGTCCAAATATCTCCATGCCCTATCATGACGAACAAGTGGAATAAAAGGTCTTGCCCCATAGGACAAGTATCTGTAGGCCCACTCCAACACAAACCAAGGTGGAGTGTGTGGCTCTCTAGCACAACCTGGGTCAACATGAACATCTTGCTAACAACACTGACTCCAAAATACCATGGCAAACTTGGAAGTTTATCACTTCCAATCTCCTCTAACTTCTCTTGTGTGAGACTGATCACTGTCAAAAGCCCTCTGTGCTCATCTGTTATCACCTGGCCCATGATGCTCTCTATCACACACCAAGTTTAAATTGTATGTCTAACATGGTCCACCTCTGAATTGTTGTATGCCATAAAAGTACTCCTGTCATGTCATCTCGGCCTACTCACTCTCCATGCCCTCAGCCATGGCCTATCCCTCCTCATGCTATTATCTATGATAAAAGTGTCAGGACAGGCTAATAGAAACATTTGTAGCTGACTGTAGGGATGGGAGGTGTCACAACCTTTGGTCAATCCCAAAGATTCGACTAGAAGCTCATCCATCGGTATCCATGACAAATGCTCTCCCATGGTCATCATCAAATCCCAACCATCCAGTACAATTGGAAGTATCCCCTCCGACTGTTGGTCAACCAACCTCCATCTCTCATCTCCCATGTAATTGCTGAAATGGTGAAGGTGACCTCCCATAACTATGTGTTGTTGCAGAGGAGTGAAATATGCATACTCCCTTAAGTGTGTCTCCTCCCTACAAGGTACTATACCCCTTTGAATGCCACCATACATCTCGACATGACCCTGTGAGCTATCCCTCATAACCATATGCTCCGGCATACTCATGTCATCTCCCGCAGACTCATGTTGCATCATACATCCGGGGTGTACTGCTGGATCAAGCTCTACATAAAGGTCAACTTCTCTCAGAACATAAATGGAAGTGTCCTCCATCAATTGGTGCTCCTCTGCTAGACCACCAACATCCTCTAGCCATGTGACCGAAGGATATATCGAAGTGTCCACCAGGATAGATGAAATGGATCTCTGACAGATCTCCTCAAGAAGCTCCTCTGTTCTGGACTCTCACTCTTGGAGGGTTGTCTATGTTCCTCTCAAGAATCCTCTATTTCTCTCCAACTCTGAGTAAGTCTTCCCACCTCTAACTCTTTCTCCCCTAGAGCCTCATGATACATCTCACCAACCCTCAATAGATAATCTATGTCAGTCAACAACTGCTGGTAGTTAGTCCTCATCACAGATACTCTCTCCTTGAGGGTATGAAAATCATCCATGGAAATTCCCTCATCTGAACTACCATGGGCCACTGACGCTCTCCAGCGGTAATCTTCCAACAATGCATGCATGTCATCACTATGCCTAGTGGCTACCATGATCATAGCCTCACTGACTCTCAACTGTGTTTCTAAGTGGTGTGGCTCTTGACCATGGTCATGTTGAGTTTCCACCTCATATCCCTCGCTTCTACTGTCATTCCTACTAGTGTCAACTATGGAGTTCTTAAAAACACTCTCTGCATAAGATAACGTGTTGAACTTCCCACTGTCTACTGTGTTGTTGGGTCCTCCTGTCCACCATTGCACCCCATCACTAGGTGCCATCTCCCTCAAAATCATACTGTATTCGGTATGAGCAGTTGTATCCTCCTGTGAACTCACCCTGCTACTATCATCTGTGCCTAATCCCATGTAGATGTATCCATACACATGCTATGGTTATCCCGACTACTAAAGAGTGCATCCTCATCAATGCAGGTCGATCCTAGAAGTAACTGCTCCATCAACCTGTCAGCCTCTACAATCTTCTCAACTAATGGAGTCTCCAATACTTGTGACTCAATCTCCTTAGGTTGATCTATATGTGCAAGGTCCCCTATCTGTGCTCCATGTATCTACTCCTGGATTAGTGGATATACATGTCTATGTTGTGCATCCCTCACACAAGGCTCCTCAATCATATCTGACATGTCACTGACCTCCTCATGTGACATGGCTATTAGGGGTGTCTGGAAGGATTACATATGTGTCACGACAATCCTAGGAAGCTCATCATCTCTAGGTGCTAACACGTGTGAATCCTCACTAGTGTCACCACTCTGCTGAGGCGTAATTCCATCAATGGTATGTGATATGTCTGCTGAGAGATTGGTGCTATCGTCTTGTCTTGTCGACTGTCTATCCACTATACAAGGGTCACTATCCTCCTCAAGCGTGCTATAATCATCAGCCTCTGTGAAAGAGTCACTATCACTAGCCTCTGTGAAAGAGTCACTATCACTAGCCTCTGTGAAAGAGTCACTATCATCATTGGACTGCTCCAAATCCTCATCATCACTGTCATAGTGTGCCTCAATAGTGTGCTTCTGATCCTTACCCCTGCACCTATGATCTAGTTCCCAAGGAGCCTTGCAACTGTAGAAAAGTTGTGTGCTCCTAATGGGCAAGGGGTCTCTCTGTTCTTCCCACCTTCTATGGTCTCTGGCTCTCTTTTCCTCCGATCTGATGATCCCGAGTAAAATATCATCTTCGCTCCATATGGGATTTCTCCAGGCTACATACTGTGGGAAGGTTATGTTATCCCTAATCTCTTCATTGCTAAGGATGGAATATTGTATCTCATAGAAAATTAGATCAAAGTGCATCTCATCCATTTCTCCTTCTAGAAGACCCATCTATGCTCTGCATGCATGTGCTAATTCCCACTAGCTAGCAAGAGTCTAAGCTCTGATACCACTGTAATGATCCCAAGCCATTATGTCAGGATCATCATGGTTTTGGTGTATTTTTAAACTTTTTCTGGTTGTGGTATTTCATCAAACACTTTGCTTACAGTTACGTTTAGGGTTTTACTGATGTGTTTATATGTGTTTGTAGCAAATAACAAGAATATGCAATCATGGAACATACCTCAACCATATGCAATATTATAGACAAGCCCAAACATCTAAAATCTGCTTTTATTCATGAAATAGAGAAACTTGCTACAATGAAGATGTCGATCTAGAATGCTCAACAGAGGGGCAAGAAGATAGACAATAGAGCTGCTACAAAATGCTCCAATAGAAGACTACAATAAGCCTCCAAAGGATGGATATACAATGAAGACTCAATACAAGTAGATATAGGTTGTAATAATGCTAAAACCCCTAGCAGGAAGGTGCCACGCCCTGCTAGATAGTTGAAACTCCTCAACAATTTGGCCCTGCTACCAAAAGTGTCCAATCACCCCGATAAATATGCCAAATGATAGATCAGGCAATTGTAAGGAAAACCCAGGTGCCCAAATATCCAAAGTCACTCTCAAACCCTGTGGATCTGAACTCCTCCACTGAATGGTGCGCCCCACTAGATGCCTAAAAACCTGACTAGATAATTCGACATGGGTGAATGAGGCCTCCAAACCTCCTGAAACTCTCCAAAATGATAGATGAGGAAATCACAAACCTATGGAAGAAGTTTCAAGGTCATATATGAGGTATAGCCTCCTAGATCTGCAAATCACTGAATCACCAAATCGTCCTCTCTCTCCCAATGTCGTCCCAACCTATAGGTGATGATCTAGCAGTGGTAACTCCTCAAGAATGGACTAGATTTGATGTCCAAGGACCTGCAATGAATACCTAGGTGATAGAATCTCCAAAATCCCTGCCAATCACCTGCAATGAATCTCTCTCCAAGAATGGTGCAACCCCCTTGCTAGAAACCCCCAACTGGTGTGCCCTCTCTCTATCTGCACAAGTAATTGATGTGGAATCCTTCTGAAACTGAGAATATATGGAACTATAATGGTGTGGGAGCATATTGCATCTCCGAGACCAATCTTGGGACAAGCTAGGTGGAATCTTTCACCACCAAATCGTCCTCTAGGTTTTGTTAAGTCAAAACCATCAAAACCCCCAATGTTGGGCTTACTAGCTAGAAGCCAGATATGAAAATATGATCATACATGAATGAATGATTAGAGGCCCTTTCCTTTCCTTTCAACTTTTTGGCTCACCTTGTCCCTCCAAAGTGACTTTCATTTTATTAATATTTATTTAATTAATTAAATCACTTTAATTAATTAATTAACCTTTTTACCTCTGAAAATCTCCTTATCTCTCCTTGTGTCTTTCATGGCCACTGAAAGTCACTTCTCACCATCCCATCCTGTAGTGTTGCTTCTCCCGATTCCAATGAGCTATTACACTGAGAGGTTCCTCCAAGTAATGTGCCCAAAATGACCTCTTTAGTGAATTTAATTAACATATAGCCCAAAATAGTCAAAATCATGGAAATCGTCAGAATGCAACAGAACAAAATCCAACCTATGCGGAATGTCTCAGAATGATGAAATATGATGAACAATGCAAGCTGGACCGCAATATGCCACTCAATAACCCCTGTACTCACTATAACATCCATCTGGCTACTCTGGTTATCATAAACCTCTGCATTGTGATCATGTCCCAAAGTGGGGACATTACACTTAAGTACTTCTCTGACATATTTACCTCAAGACACAAAGGTTGGACCAACATTTCTCCAAACTTCAAGACCTAGGAAGTAATGTAAATCACCAATATATTTCATTTCAAATACCCGTGGCATCTTCTTCTTAATTCCACTAATCAATTTTTCTGAATTTCCTATAATAATTAAATCATCAGCATATAAGGAAATCAATACAACATTCCCCTTTTCATCAAACTTGGTATACAGATTTGGATAACTTTTTCTCCTCGTAAAACTATGTTGAAGAAAGAAGGAATCTATCTTCTCATACCATGACCTAGGTGCTTGTTCCATTCCATGCAATGATTTATTTAATTTACACACTAAATGTTCCTGAAATTTTTTCACAAACCCCTCTGGTTGAGTAAGGTAAACCTCCTCCTTTAACTCACCATTCAGAAAAGAAGATTTTACATATAATTTGTGAAGCTTTCAATGGTACTTTGTAGCTAATGCAATTAACAATCTTATAGTATTTAATTTAGCTACTAGTGCAAATGTTTCTTCATAATCAATGCCCTCCTTATGTGAATACCCTTTTGCCACAAATATGGATTTATATTTATGTATACTACCATCTGCTTTGAATTTAGGTTTGTATATCCATTTACATCCTACTGGATTTTAATCTGTAGGCAATTCAGTCAATTCCCAAGTTTTGTTTTTCATTATAGATTCATATTCTTCCTCCGTTGCTTTTATCCACTCTTCATGTTCATTAGCTTCGTTAAAACTAATGGGTTCTATTACATTTGAAATATTACTCATCAAGGCATAATATTTATACTTTTTAGGTGGACGAACCTGTCGTGAAGATCTTCTCAATTAGTTGGTGACTTCTTCTCTGTTTTGTTAAGATCCTTCTTCATTGTTGGATGTATTTGTGTCACTAGTTGCCTTTTCCTCTCGGTGCTTCTCTTCTTTGACCTCTTTATATTCAAGAAGTACATGTCATCCCTCATGATTGTTGTCTTCATTATTTCCTTATGCCCGCTCATGGAAAATTACATCTCTGCTTGCAAACACTTTGTGAGTAGATGGATCAAACAATTTATATGATTTAAATTCCGAACAGTACCCTATAAAAATACATTTGATAGATTTAGCATCAAGATTCTTCTTGTTCTCCTTTGGAATATGTGAAAAATACTTACACCCAAATATCCTCAAATTATTAACTATTGGTTTATAATCATACAAGGATTCAAAAGGAGTTTTATGATCAAGACACCTTGTTGGACTTCTATTCTTTAAATAAATGACAGTGTTGATGTCCTCTGCCCAAAAATCATTTTAGAGATTCTTACCTTTCATCATACTTCATGCACACTCCACCATAGTTCTATTTTTTTCCTTTCTACAACTTCGTTCTGTTGTGGAGTGTTGGGTACTATAAACTAATGTACTATTCCATGATATTTTCAATACTTGATGAAGTTCCATGATCTGTACTCTCCCCCTTGATCTGAGTGGAATATTTTAATGGTCTTTCCTGTTTGTTTCTCCACCATGTTTTAAAATTCCTTGAAGTATTAAAAAACATCACTCTTTTTTCTAATGAAATAAACCCATGTGTATCTTGTGAAGTCATCAATAAATAACAAAAAATAATAAGAACCACCTAAGGAACTTGTCTACATTGGTCCACAAACATCAATATGTATAAGTTCTAATACATATTTCTTTCCGCTATTAGAATTAGAGGGGAATTCATCTCTGTGCATCTTTCCTAATGCACAATCTTCACAAGAAGCATACTCATTTTTCAACATAGGGAGCCCTTCAACCATACTTTTTTTTTAAATAACAACAAATCATGATAATTAATGTGACCATACCTTTCGTTCCAAAGAGTTTCTGTAGGCACAGTTTCAAAAGTAAATGCCTGATGATTCTTGCTGGTGACATCAAGTTTGTATATACCTCCAACTCAGACTCCCGAGGAAACAATTCTGTAATGGTCCTGCAAGTCCTTCACTATACAATGTGTTTTGAAGAATTCGACCTTCAAATTATGATTTGTAATTGTGGACACATAAATCAAGTTTTTCTTTATCCCAGGGACATACATAACATTGCAAATGTGTCTAACAGGTCCATTCGGTAGTGTTACTGGAATATCTCCATATCCCTTGATCTGATAAGAACAATCGTCTCCAAGATAAATATGGGAACCGTTACGTATTTCTTTTAAGTTTATATACCAATTCTTGTTACATTTCATGTGAATTGAAGCTCCAAAATCCATAAACTAGGCATCGACATCATTAGTTTCAGTAGACAACGCAGCATTAGACACAAATAGTCTAAGATATTTTGAATCAAAATTTGGTTTTTCTTCTGCAAAGTGTCCTGAATGTTTTCTATTTTTATGCCTAGCCTCATAATTTTTCTTCTTATAACATTCTCTGGAAATATGCCCAGTCCTACCACAATAGAAACACTTAGGTTAATTTCTATTAGATGGCATACCTTGATTTGGATTTGGAAATGAATTCCTCTGAAATGAACTTCCTCCTCTACCTCCTTCTCCTGGTTTCCCTTTAGGGAATCTCTTCTTTGTCCATAGTGCTAAGTCTGAATTCGGAGGCTTCAAATTCATGCCCCTCTCTTCTTCTTGAAACAATAGACCCTTTCAATTCCTCAATGGTAGGAGCTTTCTGTCTCTCTACAAGGCCTTTTATAAACATTTGATAGTCCTCTAGCATTCCATTTAGGGAAATCGTGACAAGATCAATGTTTGGCATTTTTTATCCTATATCTCCCAATTTATCTTTCATGTCTTTAATTCGCCCAAGAATAGTACTAACAAACTCATTTATATCCATTTTAATACTTAGCAATTTACTCTTCAGAAAAAGAATACGATTTGTATTATTAGTCTCATACAAATCTTTAAGTGATTTCCAGGTTTCTTTAGAGGTCTTAGCATCTCTAATGTGAAGAATTATATTATCTTTCATAGGCATTCATAATAATACCTTGCCTTTGTTCTCCCGCTTATACCAATCTTGGATTTTTGTCGTTGTCACATCTCCAGTCGCGTCGGGTTGCACTTCATCTCCTTTCGTGATCGTACATACACCATAAACTTCCATCAAGGTCTACATTTTGAATTTCCAATTAATGAAATTCGAGCCATCCAATTTATTGGCTTCATTTAGATAAGTTTCAGCAAGTGGATTCACCATATCTGCAAACTCCTTTACATAGAAAACTCCTTTCCAAAGCAGGGATCGTGCGCCAGGAATGGAAACTAGCAGAGAAAATGGTGTGGCCTCTCAAACGCAAGATGAAGGCATTGGTAACAAAAACACCAAAAAACATAGGTTCCTTCATGCCTCTCCACGCCGGACGAGTTCCTTCATGCAGCAAAAATCCTTCTCCCTCTTCTAGCGATTAGATCAACTATCTCCTTCGTAGAGCAATGATCTAGTGTGGGATCCTCTCAGAATCTGAATTAAAGCAGGTGGTCAATACCTCTCTCCTTCACAGAGGAATGATCTGGTGTGGGATTTATTTTAAACATTCTTTTAATCATATATTTAAAAAATATATAAATATATCTTTGTCCAAAATAAATTTGATGCTTCCCTTTTAAACTTTAAATACATATATCTTTTTCAATATATATATATACCTATATCACTTCACATAAAAGACGGGAAGATATATCTGATTTTTTTTTAAATTGTTTTAAAAACCATGCACCTAAAGGGATGTGAAGATAATTTGCATGGACTTATCAATTATCCAAATATTCTGGCTACCTGGTATCCAAAGATCATTCACATGGTGTTATCAATTATCCAAATAATTATGGCTACCTCCTCTTGTTTTATAATCATGTTGGCTCTAGAACTTGATAGCTCCACAAACTAGCAAATGCCTTTACAATCTCCAGACCTCTTCTTTCTCAGAGAGCCCTCGTCGCGCGACCTCTTTCTCATAGAACGATCATCCACCTCTTCTGTCTTTTTCTAAAAATGGGTGAATTAAGAACGACCCTCCACCTCATGGTTGGACCCTTCGCCTCACTGCACACATGCTGCGAAATCCCAGGGTTTCTTTTCCTTTTCCTTTGAGCGTCCAAAGAGACTTCAGCTCATTCTCTTTCTTCCACAAACCAAACACCAACTTTAGCTCTGATATCAACTTGAAAATAGAAAGAAAGAAATCGACTCTTCTCAGGCTAGGCAGCACCTGGAGGCCATCAAAGCAAAAAAAAAATGTTTTAATAAAAATTTATAAAAAATATTCCATATTCAAATTCAAAAAAATATTGCCAATTCAATGTTTATGTTTTACAATATTAATACTTGGAAATAGGAGTGTGGGTTCTCAACATTTTTGTCGAATACTCGGACCTTCAATTTTAATTTAGTTTAGAGAGTTTATGCATTACCACACCAAACGCATAAATTTAAAATATATATAATAATTTTTATGATTTTTTATTTTTATTTTTGGGGGGGAGTAAAGTCAGATCGGAATATAGCATTACCAAAGAGAGTTTTCCTGAAATTGTGTCATACATACTATCCAAGAAATTTTTAACCGCTCACAACATAAAATTCATCATTATAACCATAGTATCTAATTGTTAATAAATGTATATAATTTGTAAATTCATCATTATGACTATAGTATCTAATTGTTCCAACTTTACAAATATTTTTTAAATGTAAAATTTGAAAAAATATTAAATATTTTCATTAATTTTTTTAAAGACTAAATAATTTAAGAATTAATATAAATCTATATTAATGATAATAGTAAATATAATAAAATAAATAGTAATAATAAATAATAAAATCATAAAAAATGTAATAATAAATATGATATATATAATAATAATAATAATGCTAAAATAATATTAAAGTAATAGTAAATATGATATATATTACATTTAATCATGTTAAAACTTCTCATGCTCGATGGATTGTACAGTATGTAGAGTATCTATTCGGAGTACACTAAAATCATAAGAGCATCTAGGGTGCATATAATATGAGCGTCTACGTTTTCGTCGCAGCTATTTTTTTAAGCTGGCGTGGTTTCTTAGTGATTCAGTTATTATTCATTCAATCGTCTCCCAATGAAATGCAGTAAATTCGGAGAGAACTTGCAGAATTGTTGATTACGCTACAGATTTAGAAAGGGGGAGGGAGAACCTAGAATTACATTTAAAAATGATCAGTTTAGCCCGACAATAACGAAAGAAGAATATGTAATTTCAAATGAGGTGGGGTTCAAAGATGAACTGCAAATTACCAACGCATGATCATCATAGTAGTAATAGAGAAGAGATGGAAGCAGTTTGGAAGTTCAATGACGCTCAGAGTTCCCCCAAACACTTCAGTGAATCCATCCATCCACACATTGTAACACGACGAAGTGATTGAAGGAACTCCCCGTGTTGAGAACTAGGTGTTACAAAGGTGACACACTCTTTCATCCCATGGCATTTTAGGAATTGACCAACGCTGAGTTTCACTCTAAAGCTCATGAGAATTTGTTCTTATCTTAGAAATGCTTTTTTTTTCTTTACACTTGACAAAACAGATAGATAATTTTGATCTTCTAGATTAGGATTGATTACATCCTTATAATACCTTAATTTTTTTTTTCATCTAACTCTTTATCACACCACATTTTCTCCTTAAATTTTGATTTGACATTTTTTTAATAGTATCTTTATTCTGCAAAATGGTGTCTTCCATGATTCCCCAATAGTTTAGCCAAGACCGCGCATTTTTATGCCATCCTCGCTTGAGTCGATGGTGGTTATGACTCGATTTTGAAGCAATTTTTGTTGGTTGTGGAGCCTGATTATCTTCCTGATTCAGAGGTACTTGCTTTCAGCCATGTTTATACCCCATGAAGTATTTACACCCCAGAAGTATGTACACTCTTCCACGTGGGGGAGTGCAGAGGGGGGGTACCCCCTCTGCGAGGTCCGGGGGGGCTATCCCCCCGACTGGGGGGTCTGGGGGAAAGCGGACCCCCAGCGGGTGTTCGGGGGAAGCGTCCCCCAATGGAAGCTCAAGCGCGAAGGCCCCGAAGAAAAAATTTCCTTGTAAAAGTATATTGTAATTTCATTGTAAATCTGGACCGTTCATTATAAGGTCGCAGATCTAACAGTAGAGATTATGTTAGGGTTTTTTTCCCTAGAAGGAAACCCTCTTTTATGAGGGAAATGTATTGTGGCTATGGATGATGGTGAATATTGTATTCTGAGAGAGGAGATTGTGAGAGAAAGAAGAGGAAGTTACAGCGGGTTTTGTTGTAGGTTGTATCCCTTCATTTGCTGGATAATAATAAAGGAAGGACCTGGCAATTTCTCTGGTGGACGTAGCCCACACTGGGTGAACCACATAAATCTGTGTCTCTCTTGTATTGTGTGTCTTCTATGTTTTTTTTCTGCATTTGTTTTATTTTATTTCTCCGCGGTCCTATTTTTCCAACAATTTTAGGAAGCCTCTTGTCTTCCATGTTGTTTAACGTGTTCTTATACATTAAATATCTAGTCATAACCATTCTCTCAATGGGGGGGAGGCTTGTTTTTAAGAGGAGGATGAGATAAGGTGTATTTCTTTTAATTTTGAGATTATAGGTTATAATTTTTCTTTGTATTTTCTCTATCTTTCTCCAGGATTCACGAGAGAAATTGCGGCCCAAGACTTCACATCCATAAAGAATAACATGTGTAACAAGAGTCTCAAAGAGGAATTTCTTCTTACTCCAACTCCAAATATCAGGTGATTTACAATTGTTTTCAAGCCCATAATAAGTTTTCCATCCCCCAATAATCATTTTCTCAATGTTATAATTCCAATTGAGCTTGTGGTGAATATCAATTCCAAGATATTTGTATGAAGTCACTTCCTCCAAGTTTTTGTTGTCATATACGAAGGTATCATATGTAACATCTCGCTCTTGCACACACCTGATTGGACTTATTCTTTGAGGACACTTGCGTGCAAGTGATCCGGTTCATTATATGATTGATTGTTTCAATTAGGGATTATGATGATGTTGTGGATCTGATGATATGTTATTTTATTATATTTATATCGACATGTGCTATTGATTGGTTTTTCCTTAGTGTGCAGGACTCTAGAACGATTGAGGATGTCGATGGCATCGATGGACCTCCTTGCACTCTGGATCGAGTCAAGGAGTGGACTTTTATGGTTTGAGTGTTTTGTATATTTCATATGTGACATATGAATGGTATATTATGATGTTGATTTTGAATTGCTGACATGTTTCGTTGATGGATGCAAGATGACAATAGTTTTCTAACCAGACTCACATTTGGAGTAAAGGGGTCACATATGACAACCAAATATATTGAGGGAGCGGTGTGGCAGCAACCCTGCCACAACCTACTAACACTCCCACTATAGCTTGGACTGTAGGTTAATGATTACCTAGTTCGAGAGATCCATGATGTCGTGAGGGCAGACTGTGACACTCACTCACAATGATTCTAAGGAGAGCACAATAAGGCAAGGTCCTTATTGCTTAGAGGCCCTTAGTCTCCCACAAGGTCACCTGACAGAGTATTGACTCAAAGGGTTTGACGTCTACCAAAATCAGTCAAAAGGTGAGTGGCACCCTTGAGCACGCAGTGTGTCTTGAAGGGCATGTCGCATAAATGAAACATGAATGCAGGTGAGTGGCTCCCTTGGAACACGTAATGTGTCTTGAAGGGCACATCATGATTTTAACACTTGTGAGTTAATGAACCTAAGTACCTAGAAAACTTTGTCTCCTTAGGACTTGGTCAGCCTTAAAATGAATGTTGCATGAGTAAATATTAATAATTATAAAATTTCCCTTAAAAACAATATTTGTTGAGCCTAAAGAATTTAAATCCTAGGTCTAAGTAGGTCTTGAGAACTAAAATTTAATTAAGCTAGTAATAAAGAAGAGGATGAAGAAAATGGGGGTGAAAATTAAATTAAAATAATTTAATGAAGGATTAAATTATTTAAAAGATTAATTGTTGGCCAAGTACAAAACCTGCTAATTTAGAACTTAGACCAAAAAAGAGAAACTTAAATGTAAAAGGAATGTGGAACATAGAAGAGAATATAGTCTAGAGAACTTTCTAATTGAGAACTCAAGTAAGATTTAATAAATGAGTGAGTGATCAAAGGGAATGTAACGTAATGAAGGGACATCAAGGAGTGTTTTTAGGAATGCTTTTAGGTGGGTGAGGAAAATTGACATTTTAAATTAATTAATTAAATAAATTTCTGGTGCAACTAAGGGATCGGGGGACAAATGTACGAGGGAGAATTTTCCTAACAATAAATTAATAAAAAGAATTTAATGTACGTTTGGAAACAAGTCACTAAGCAAACTCTATAAAATAAATAGTGGAGGAGGGGAATGGATCACGTCTGGTATGCATAAGGTTATGCTATCGGATTTTATTCTTGACTGATTTTTCTTGTGGGAGTTGGGATACCCAGCTCAGATAGAGAATGGTAGCTCGACCTTGCGAGATGAGTTGGGAGATAGATTTCTTTGGTTTGTGTGTGTGGCCCCTTTATGGCTCAGGGGACTCAGGGGGGAGAACACTACCCCTAGCGTTGGTTGGGAGGTAACAGTGAGGTCTCAGTGGTTAGCGAGTAGGAGTTGGTCGGAGCACAAGCGCGAGAAAACGACTTCAGATTTGTCATCATCGGTTATGGAATTGTATTGATTTTTACTTTGCCATGAATTAGTTTCAGTATTCAATGATGGTTAATGCAAATGGTTATATATATATATATATATATATATATATATATATATATATATATATAATATCAGACTCGACAATCTTGGATCAAACTTTGTTATATGTGATGTTGGATTCTATAACTTCTGTGTAAAATCGATGAAAGGATAATGAATTAGTTATGTATTCAATTACGACTTAGTATATAAATTTTTGTTTTCATACTCAATGATCATGGATTAAACTTATGTCATATGTGATGATGGATTTCTTATTTTATTCGCTTGCCTCGGACTTACCCTTGCGCCCAAATTAACTTCTGCACACCCTCCCTTTTCATTTTACCTCAACCATTCTAGAGTTTCCACTTATGATATTATCTCTGTGATGATGCCCTTCCAATGCATTTGTGGATCTCCTTCTAGATGAAGATCCGAAGATGTTCTTGGGAAAATAAAAGAAAAGTGTTTCCCTGCGTTATTTTATTGGGGTTTTACTCTATTGGAATTTATGTGAAGGCATGTGTTTCTTTTAACTTTTACATAGATTTACCTCGGACTAGTTGCATCCAAAACCATGTGTAGTACTCTTTTTCTCAGCCATCATTCTTTTTCAGCGAGCTCACTTTTCTTCCACTGAGAAATTGCCAGAGTTGATTAGTGTTTTACCTCTACATTGTGGCTTTTCACTCGATGATTTTACTTATGTGTTTTAGCTTTTGGGACACCATCATTCTCAGGAAGAGTGTGCTTCGATGTTCCTCTATGTTTTGGGTGTTGTACTCATCCCAGAAGTGGGGAGGGTCCATGGAATTCCATGGTTATCCCTGATAAATTGTGAAGCAAGAAATGCAGAGAGAAAGAATAGAGTAGAAAATAGTATATTAGAATATAAGAAGAAGAGTACAAAACGAGTACATGAAGAAGATCATGAAGAAGTAGTTATGCAAAGGGAAATAACTGAGCTAAATAGGCTCAAGAAAATCAAGAATAGAAAGTACAACTGGCTAGAACAGCTGGAAATGTACAATCATCCTATTGAGGTTACATTATATTTAACACTCCCTCTTAAACTCAACAGTTACAGACATCAGCACTGATTATGCCTAAGTGTTGTCTCTGAAAATCAAAAACCGATTTTCCTAGTGGCTTTGTAAAGATATCAGCAAGTTGATCTTGAGAACCATAGAATTGTAGTACAATATCACCATTATTGACTAGCTCGCGTATGAAATGAAAACGAGTGTCAATCTGTTTGCTTTTCTTGTGAAATACATGATTTTTAGATAAAGCAATTGTTGAAGTATTGTCACAGAAAATAGGAGTTGGATCATTTTCTATATGTGACATATCTTTCAATATTATTCTCATCCACACAGGTTGACAGGAAGTTGAGGTAGCAACGACATACTCTGCCTTTGCAGAAGATATTGAAACAATTGGTTGCTTCTTTGATGCCCATGAGATTAGGTTCGTGCCCAATTGAAAAATATGTCCAGATGTGTTTTTCCTGTCATCTAGGTTGCCTGCAAAATCACTATTTGTGTAACCAAAAAGTTGATTACTATCAAATTTAGTGTACCATAAGCCGAAATTGAGAGTTTCTGCAACATATCTCAGAATTTGTTTCGCCATTTTCCAATGAGAATCTTTGGGGGATTCCATGAATCTGGAAACAAGGCTGGTTGCATACATAATGTCAGGCCTAGTTGTTGTAAGATACAACAAACTACCTAATAAGCTTTTGTACAGGGTAGAGTCCACTGTAGGGCCTTTATCTTTCTTGCTCAATTTTGTGCCTAGTGGTATGGGGGTTTCTGTTGGATTGCATTCTTCCATGCAGAATCTTTTGATGATGTCTATTGCATACTTTTTCTAACAGACAAAAATGTCTTTGGTTGATTGATCAACCTCAATCCCTAAAAAATATTTCATGATGCCAAGATCTGTCATCTCAAACTCAGATTGCATGGCATGTTTAAAATCTGTTAACTCAAGATTTCCCGTATAGATCATGTCATCAACATATAAACATACAATCAAAATTTTACCGTGCTGATCTGTTTTGGTGTAAAGAGTTGGCTCATTTTGACTTCTTCTAAAACCACTTTGGATCAGGTAAGTGTCAATTCTGTTGTACCAAGCTCTTGGAGCTTGCTTTAAGCCATGCAAGGCTTTCTTCAACCGATATACTTTGGCTGGCTACTCTTGGACTTCAAATCCAGGTGGCTGATCGACATAAACTTCTTCTTCTAAGTACCATTCAGGAATGTTGACTTGACATCCATCTGGTATACTTGCCATTTGTGTTGGGCTGCTATGGCCAATAGAGTCCTTACAATGTCTAATCTTGCTACTGGAGCAAAAGTTTCACCATAATCAGTACCAGGTTGTTGTGAGAATCATTTGGCAACAAGTCTTGCCTTATGTTTTTCGATCTGCCCTTTTTCATTGAGTTTAGTTTTGTAAACCCACTTGACACCAATACTGTTCTTGTGACTTGGAAAATCAACAAGATCCCATGTCTTGTTCTTTTCAATGGATTCAATTTCTTGGTTCATGGCTTGAACCCAATGTGGCTCCTTAGCTGCTTCCTTAAAGGATGTAGGTTGACATGACATTAAAGCAAAAAGGTTGTGTTGTTCAAACTCATCCAACTGCTGATGGATTTCTCTCAAACTTCGAGTTCTCTAATTTTGTGGTTCAGAGAATGATTCTCTGCTAGAAGTTGAGTTATCCTGAGAATTTTCAGGTTGTCTTTGTACCTGCAATCTTGGAAGAATAGTTTGAGGTACTTGCTATCCTGAATTTTCTGCATTTTCAGAACTTGGCAGCAATGGATTTTGGCTGTCCATTTGTTGATTTTCTAAATCATTCCAGAATTGATTTTCTAGAAATTTTACATCTCTGCTGAGAATTAGTTTCTTGGTGATTAGATTGTAAAGCCTGTAAGCTTTAGATATTTCACTATATCCAGTGAAAATACATTTCTCACTTCTGTCATCAAGTTTCTTCCTTAATTCAGAAGGTATGTGAGTGTATGCTATGCATCCGAATGTCCTTAGATGTGCAACATTGAGCCTTGTCCCACTCCATGCTTCTTGAGGGACTTTTAGCTTTAGTTTGGTGGTTGGAGATCTATTTAGGAGATAAACTGAGCATGCTACTGCTTCAGCCCAAAAAGTATTTGACAAACTTTTATCTTCAAGAAGTGTTCTTGCCATATTCATTATTGTCTGATTTTTCCTTTCAACCACTCCATTCTGTTGTGGAGTATACTTGGCTGTTGTTTGCATGATAATGCCTTGTGATTTGCAGAAATTTGTAAATTCTCTAGAGTTGTATTCTCCTCCTCCATCTGACCTGAGTGCTTTGATATATTTGTCACTCTATTTTTCAGCTTCTGCCTTGAATTCTTTGAATTTTGCAAAAGTTTCAGACTTGTGTCTGAGAAAATAGATCCATATTTTTCTTTTGAAATCATCAATAAACGTTAGAAAGTAAAATCTACCACCTATTGAATCTGTTTGCATTGGTACACATACGTCAGTGTGAACAAGTTCAATATGTTGTTTGGTTTGATTGGAAGACTGTGGAAAACTAGTTCTCTTATGTTTTCCATGTATGCAAGACTCACATGGGGGAATTTTCTCTTTAAAGATAGGAAGACCTTTGACCATGGAGTTCTTTTGAAGAAGACTTAGACTCTTAAATGGTAGATGTCCAAATATTGTATGCCAAACCATAGTCTCATTCAGGGTGGATGTACTTTGTGCATATGGTTGAATCAGATTTGTAGTTCTGAGGGTAAGGGGAAACATCCTATTTTGAGTCATGTGGATTTCAGAAATCAATTTTCTGCTTGGGATTTTGTCATATATCTTGCAATATGGTCCCTCAAAAATTACCTTATAGCCATGTTCAATGAGCTGTCCTACACTTAGCAAATTATGTTTCAGATATGGAACATGATAGACATTGTTTATGTCTTTCTTTACATTCTGTTTAGTAAGAATAGGAACAGTTCATTTTCCTTGAACTTTGACTAAGTAATCATTTCCAAGTGTAATATCAGATGAGATTGAAGAATCAATGCATGAAAGTAAATCTTTGTTACCTGTCATGTGATTGTTTCATCCACTGTCCAACAACTAGAGATCTTTAGGTTGTTGTTCAGTCTTGTGGCACGAAAGAAACATCCCTCCTGCGTTTTCTCCCGTGTGATTTGACACATGTGTTATGCCCGAGAGTTGATCTACTTGGTTCTTCCTGCATTCAGATTCATAGTGCCCATACTTTTTGCAGTAATAGCATTGTATGCTTGTTTTGTCATTTGATCTTCTCCCTCTGCCTCTTTGAGGTTGGAAATTCTGATGTTGATTTTGTTGCTAATGTCTTTGACCTTGGAAATTTTGATTCAGATATTGTTGTCTGTTACTTCCACTAGAGTGAGGGTTACTTTGATTGCTCTCTCTTCCTTGGTGACCTATGCTTCTTCCTCTGCCTCTCCCTCTCCTGAAGGAGAATTGAGTTTTGAAAGCATGGGAGATTGACTCATCTGTGAGATGCAGTCTGGTCTCATATGTCACTAGAGAACCAATTAATTCATCTGTTGAAAAACTTGACAGATCCTTGGATTCAAGGATTGTTGTTACAACCATTTCGAATTTCTTTGGTAAACTTCTGAGGATTTTCTCAACAATGCGTTGATCAGTGATGGTTTCACCAATCAATCTGATCTGGTTCACAATGCCCATGACTTTGGTCATGAACTAATCCACATTTTCGGACTCTGTCATCCTTAGAGTCCCGAATTGCGTTCTCAAGGTCTGCAGTTTAATTGTTTTGACCCTGTCATTTTCTTGGTAGGAAGATTTAAGGATGTCCCAGGCCTGTTTTGAAGTACCAACGCCTGTGATTTTTGAAAAAATCGAGTCATCCACAGAATTTTGAATCCAAAATTTAGCTTTATTTTCTCTATTTCTTTGCGTTGCTTGAGCAATTTTCTGCTGATTAGTCATGGCGGACAGGTCTGCTGGATCTGGTTCCACATATCCATGATCCACTGGATCCAGCACTCTTGTGCTTGCAAGAAGGATCTCATCCGAAGAGACCAGAACTCATAGTTCTTTCCAAGGAGAATCGGACCCTGTGTTGGTCCTAAATTGCTAGACGTCACCATCTTTTTAAGGAATTCAACAAAACAGAAAAAAAAAATTCTTACTTACCTGTCTCCTGCGTGTAATTTGCAATGGTTTCGGAACTCGTTCCGATATGGCTTTTCTCGCATTAGCCCCTCCTGGCTATGCCCTAGTCCATGTGACCAGTTCTCACAAGACCGCGGCCTTATCTTTCTTTCGGGGTTTTTTGGCTTCGAAATCCCGATGTGCTCTAACTTCAATTAGCCCTCCGGGCTAGACTCGTGGTCCACGCGACCTTGCCTTATATGACCACAGTCATACCTCTTTTCCGGGATTCGGGGTTTCGAATGTTGAAATGTATTGGATCTCTTGTCCACGGAATCCCTGATCTCTCGAACCCCGATATCCCGATAGATGACTTTTCCTTTCGGGAAATTTCTCGAATTCTTTGATCTCCTCCACGCGTCCTCCTATGATGGACAGTCTTGATCTCTTCTCACGATTTCGAGACTTCAAATGCTCTAGATGTATCGTCTTTAGGATTTGCGATTTTTCGAATCCCGTAATGCCGATGGACTCTCCTATCGGGATTTTTTTTTCGAAGGCCTCGATTTCTGCCACGCGTCCCAACAGATGGATGACTCACAATCCTCTTGGGATTTCACGATTTGTGATGTCGTGATTTCGCATATCGGGGTTTTGGAGAGCAGTCTCCTTCACTCGTCCAACTCTCGATCCCCGATTTTGCGATTGGATCAGATCGACGACTCACTATCTATCTCAATCCAATAGTCCAGAATAACTCGTGATTTGCAATTCGCGAATTCTCACGGCTATCTTCTGACCTTTACACCTTGTGAGTCAGTGAAATGTCGAGATCTTTTCACGTGTCTCTTGATGGACGGTCCAGATGATTTCGTGACTTCGCAAGTCGAATTTCTCCTTGGTGCTCCAGAGGACTAAACCTCGTGCACTTTCTCGCTGATCCAACGACTGTCGGTCCTCTGCGCAAGATCTAATGGCTGAAATTCTTTTGCCTTTTCTGCGCTTTCTTCGTCCCTTCTAAACTAGATTTTCGCCTCGGATCTGTTCGTAAGACAAATCTTACGGCCGTGACGGTTGTTATTTGAACCTGAGACGCGTTCTTTACTGCCTTTGCAAGGATTTTCTTCTGTGGAAGAAAGATTCATGAATCTTTCAAAGATTTGAAAGAATTGAAAGAATTTCACGAGTTCTTTGTTCTCTGCTCCAATCTTTGACAGATTTGAGCGATTTCCGAAATGCTTTAAACGCTTCTTCTTTCTGCAACTATCTTTTATGAATTTGAACTAATGCTTTGAATTCTTTAAGTGTTCCCGCCTCCTGTAGCTCTTCTTCGTGAATCTTTGATGATTCTTTGAAAATTGAACAAGAATCTTTACTATTTATTCCTTCTAAGTCTCTACTTCCTTCTCGTGTTTCTGCTCCTTGAAACTTTCGAGCGTAGTACGCTCTGCGACCTCGCGTGAGCTTCTTACGCTGATCTTTTGAGCGTATGAGCGGACAGCTTCCTCGTGGAAGTTTCCTGCGAGGATATTTCAAGAGTATGACGGACAACTCTCCAAGCCTTGTGAAAAGTCTGTGTCGAATGCTCTCAAGATCTGTGTAAGCTCTGCATTGTTTTGAGGATCGTGTTGCTCTCCAACCTGTGTGAAGAGGCTTACTACTGTAGCTCTGATACCATGATAAATTGTGAAGCAAGAAATGCAGAGAGAAAGAATAGAACAGAAAACAGTATATTAGAATATAAGAAAAAGAGTACAAAACAAGTACATGAAGAAGTAGTTATGCAAAGGGAAATAGCTGAGCTAAATAGGCTCAAGCAAATCAAGAATAGAAAGTACAGCTGGCCAACAACTGGCAGTGTACATTCAACCTGTTGAGGTTACATTATATTTAACAATCCCTGCGTTGCTTCATTGGTCTTACCTTCACTTGTTACATGGTTCTTGCCCACGGGCTTGTGTTGCACCCAGATTCCCTCTACGCAGTCCCCTTATCTTTATACACTCAGACATATTGCGCCTTGGTCAACGCTTCCTCCTGGAGGGTAACCCTCCGTATCCACCGATGAAATCTGTCTGTTTTTTTCTCTCTCAGTAAATCTGTGATAAAACGTGCGCGTGAGCTTACAAGGAGCATGTGTTATGTACCCTTTTCACAGCCTTGGTGTTAGCCAACGCGTGGGAGAAGGGATACCTGTCATCGTTTCAACTGCTCTCACCATCAATCTATGTTGTCCTGTGCACGCGGGTTAAACGAAGGCTAGACCTTTGGTTTTTTTAACTTTTCCTTGTCTCTGCAATCCTTAGGGTGAATTCCTGCATTTTTCTTTTTTCTCAGCTAAGTTAAATCTCGTCCGCTCGAAGGGCGCTAAGAGTCCATTTCTTTTCTTTTTGAATCCTATATTCAAGCTTCCCCATTGAGATTCAAAATATAAACTTCAGATTAGCATAGATCTTGCAAAACGCCCAATAGGATATTTTACTCTGCAAGCATTAATTCGCGAATCTGTGGCCTCCTGGACTCAACTGTCCATCTTTGTCAGCGAATTGGCAGTATCATTAACTCATAAATTGGTTTTTTCTGCATTTTACCCTTTCTGTTTGTCCACCTCAATAATCGATTCGTTATAATCACCCAAGTGTCCACTGCTAGTTAAGCTAACCTGTCTTCGCATTCAGATTCTGACATTTTCCTTGTTGTATTCGGAGTTAATGCTCATGCTTAGATTTCGACTATTTCCTTGCCTTTTACTCAGAGCCTTCATGCTCACGCTCAGCCTTAATGACAAATTTATTGCTTTTATTAATGCAAGATTTAGATATTGTAGAGAGAGTGTTAAGTAGTTTTAAGTAATTAACTGGTTCATCATTGAATGATAGTTTCTGAAACCAACATCGTATTTAACTCTCTTTCCATATGTTTATAACCATAAGCTGATCTTATTTTCAAAAGTAACTCCATAAAACTGGGTTAAAATTTTCCTAATGATGATGGTGTTGTAATTTGAAGTGTTAGTTTTGTCATCACTTTTAAAAATAGCCACAATGAGGCTTTGGTGCAAAGTTTATGGGTACCATGTTTGAATGCTAAATTCAAAATCAATTTTTATAATTTCATCCTAATTTCTTTTAATGTATTTATATTTCCCCTTTTCTAGGTGCTTAATCTCAAATTCAATGTCATCCAAATAAAATTAAAAAAACATCTTTATTTGTAATAAGTTTTTGAAAATTGCTTGAAATATTAAGAGTTCATAAAAAAAAAATTAAAATATGAATTATGATGAAACATAGAGAATTTTTTATTATTTTTGGTCTCCAAAATAATTGAGGTTTTAACTTATAAATGAGGAACACAATTTCTTGTTTTATATTTACTAGCACGGCTACATAATAGTGGTTGATGAACGCCTAAAGGGATATTTCATTTACAAACAAACCCTAATTCTCTTTTGTCTTATTTCATTTACAAACAAACCCTAATTATATTTTTTCCTATTTCATTTACAAACAAGCTCTAATTGACATATTTCATTTACAAACAAAGCCTAATTTTAAGAGAAATCCTAATTAGAGTTTTAAAATGAAAAAGTATGCTGGTATAGTTTCGCCTACCAGTGTAGATATGGGGACGTTGGAAAGCAGGAAAGATGTATAGTATAGAGGTCTAGCATGTGACAAATGAGAAAGAAAATATCTGGGTCCATATAGTATATATAGTATATAGGTATATTATAATTGAGTTGTTGTCCATGGCAATGACAACACTTCACAACCTGTGATAATATACACACTTGTTTTCCACAATGTTTCTGCAATGCAACACATATGTATTGTACTTATTGTCCACAATGTACCTACAATGTAACGCATCAGCTTAACGTTCAGTGACACCATAAATATATATAATTACCAGACATCCCATGTACTGTTAACTCAGCGAAACGAGATATTAGCTATTAGAATTGAGGCTTATGGCAAAGCACTGCGCGAGAAATTATAATTCTAAAACAAAAATGTATCTAAAACCACTCCATTCACCAGGCAATCATATTCCATAGAAATATTTTCTATGGTGCCTTCTATTTCTACTTACAAGTATTGGAAATTCCAATCAAAATTCGAACCATGGAAGCCACAATTTTCTTTAATAACAATGGTATTAAAATGGATGATATGAAAGGACTTTCCACCAATGAAAATTCGAACCACGGAAGCCACAATTTTCTTTAATAAGAATGGTATTAAAATGGAGAATATGAAAGGGGTTGCCGCCGATGAAAAGTCGAACCACACCAGCCACAATTTTCTTTAATAAGAATTGTATTAAAATGGAGAATATGAAAGGGCTTGGGCCTGCCAATATGGCAGTTGATCTGTAGGTGTATTGGAGATATAGAAAATGTACGGGAGATATAGAAAATGGGGCAGAAACGTAAATCTAATATTGTAAAAGAGAAATAGTTAATCGTGAAGTAAATGTCTAATATTAAGTAAGTTTTCTAATTACTTAATTGTGGAAATTAGATGGTCACACAGTAATTTCTTAAACATATGAAGTAAATGTGAAAAAGTAAGCAGGTTAACAGATGCATTAAAAAAAGTCCCCGAGGTGTAGGACAGTCGGTGACGGAGTGTGTTGTTAAGCCACTCTATGATGTTAAAGTCACCGGTTCGAAACCTGCGGAGGCAAAAAATCCAACCATGTTAAGGGTTGGTGTGGCTCAGGCCGGGTGCGATCCCCGGGTGATTTTGACGGCTTAGATGCCCCTGAGTCGCGGCTTCTCAAGCCACAGGTTAATCGCAGGTCCTGCACAAATTAACAAAAAAAAAAAAACAGAATATGTCAAAACCTTGAATTGCTAGCCATACGATTGGAATTTATAGTTAAAATATCATTAAATGTGACCATTTCCAATAGGTATACGCCTTTCAGTGTAACAAGGTGCATTTTTAAATTTCAATAACACTTTATAATTATTATTTTTTCACTTTATAATTATTATTTTTTCATGTAAAAAAAAAGTTCAATTTGATATTTTAGAGTAAAAAGAAGAATATGCATTATGTTTCATTCTAACACCTTCAAGACCGATACCTATTGCCTGCTACCAAAAAGGTTCTGAACAAAAATATCCTAGTTGTCGCAAATGGAATGATAGTTTTAGATGTTTAGTTTTTGTTTATTTAGTTATTTGAATGAAGTATTGAATAAGATTTATTTTTTTTGCTTGCACTTGTTGAAAGGTCAATATAATGATTAGTCGTTGGATTATTTACTTCTTGCACCTTGAAAAATGTATTGAAATGCATGATTGTGGAAATATATTATTTCTCGCTCGCCTTAGAAGTTTATGTTATGTGTGTTGGTTATTAAACACTATGTTATTTTATGTTAGGATTTTCATGTATATGTTACTTATGTCATCCTTCATTATGATTTCGTCAAGTTGAGTTGTTTTGATTGTATTATTGTCATTACTTTCCTAATGCAAAAAAAAAAAAAAATTACCTAATGTCTTGAGGATTCTTAGTTGGTTTTTGTAACATCCCCAAAAATAAATTATTTTTGAATTTGAAATTCTTAGGAAAATTATTTACATTTTTGGTAAATTCAAAATTGGAAAATATTTTCCATTTATGGCAATTCTGAATTTCCAATTTAGTTAATTGTAATTAATGATTATGATTGTTGGGTAGAGATCTGATTTGACCCAACTAACTACTTGACTATGACACTTGTATGAAACAAAATATTTTATAATTATTGTTGAAGGGAAAATGGAACATCCATGTTAAAATCAATTGACCATGACTCCATGAGTGGGGAACATGTTGGAAATACCTCAAGGCTGATTATTACAAGTGAAAAATCAAGAATTTGGTCATTGGCAGACCCTGAAAATCAGGGATTTGGAAAGATGCAAAAATTCCCAAAGGGAAAAAGACCTAGGCATTTTTGTTTGGGGATATATAGCATATGTGAGGAGGCAGGACGTTGCCTAGTATGCTGGGGAAAGAAATATATCTCTTGTTGTTACGAACACTACTTGATGAGTGTGAGGCAAGGAGAAGACTGTTGAAACTTAAAGGCATTTGCTGAGGGGGAATTCTGAGCTATCCCTCATGGACTCATGGTCAGGCTAGGGGGTGAATAGGACAAGCAATTTTTCTACCATGTTCTAAGGTTGGGAGGAACATGGTTGTTCCATTTGTTGTTCGGAAATTTTGTTCAGATATGTCCACTTTCTCCTGCTCTGTTTACATGTCATGATGAATTATTGGCTGGTGGGATTTTTATCTGATTTACATATATATGAGA
This sequence comes from Picea engelmannii, assembly GCA_009831015.1. Lineage (NCBI taxonomy): Eukaryota > Viridiplantae > Streptophyta > Pinopsida > Pinales > Pinaceae > Picea > Picea engelmannii. The sequence continues at coordinate 1,813,226 of ML777187.1, forward strand.
TGTTTTGTTATAAAATTCTGAAGGAACTATAACTATAATTATAAGGATTCTACTCTAGTAATTATGTTAGGAATTTCTGCCAGTTTGATGCATCTAGTATAACTGATTATTTTGTTAATAATCACCATTCTGGAGGTAAACCTGAGAATTTCGAACATTTCACACCTATACTAGATGTGTGTGTGTGTGTGTGTGTGTGTGTGTGTGTGTGTGTGAGCTATCTTTGATTTTCAAGGAAGTACCCTATCATATTTAAATTGTTGTTGTAAATGGTTATAACTTAATAGGAGATAACTATGTATGCAAGTACCTAAAATATATATATTTATGAAAATAACCATACGAATTACAAGATTCATTACAGAAAACATACAATAT
>ML777187.1:1813681-1830599 GCA_009831015.1 Picea engelmannii
TATATATATATCAGTAGGTGTTAATGGTAATTTGGAGGGTGATTAGGTCTAGTTGACCATACATTAAAGTTCTCGAAATAATATTTGAAACGAATCCAAATATGTCAAAGAAAACAGAGTTCTGGAACTAAATACTAGAGGCACGAAGGCCCAATGAATTGAAAGCTATTCTGGAACCCTTAAATATATTTACACATTTTCTGATAAATTCATAAGCTTTGTTAACAAAAAAATACAAATCGTCCCAATTTCTATAATAGCCTGATAGCAATGAAAGAAAAGAAAACAAATAACACGGTTGGTCACAATGAAACTTTCTGGAAAATGAAACAGTATATGAACAAATTGAATTTATTACAGACACACAGCCTGGAGTTTTTTGTAAATAAGTGTAAACATATTCAGCGATAGTCGAGAGTCATTATCCATTTCAAAAACTCTAAATATAACATAACCAATGAGAAAAAATAGGAAATGGACCGATTTGGTCTTATTCACTAAAATAAACTATACAATATATGAATAATAGGGAAATTCTCGTTCCTTACTCCTTAATATGTTCATTATATAGAGGTAAGGGTTTGTCCCTTAGGTAAATTCGTTAAAATCAAGTACATGATGAAATCAAGTGCCATAAGAATCTAGCACTTCTACCTGATTACCTTTTTCACATGGCATGATTCTGAGTCTAGAGATTCATGAGAAATCAACACTCCTGTGAGGAAGTAGGGACGATAATGAGAATGAGAAATTAATGGAATTCCGAATAACAAATTAGACTAAAAATCCAAGACAATCTCTATGCTATAGAAATTATAATATCTATTAATTCACAACATCACTTAACTTGCAGTCTGGATCGGTCGTATCACCACACGGTTGAGGAAGACGCCCACATAATTGAAGGAAGAAGTGGGTCAGGGTCGAACGGATGAGTACCATCACAAAAATCAGGGGTCCCATCATTAGATCGCTATAAGAAATTCATTAACAGTGATTACCAAAAAGAAATACAAAGGAACTGTTAAAATTGAAATGATTAAAATATACAGAGATTCTACACTACCAAAATTATACAAATTACAGGACCATTACAACCATGACACTTCACCCTTGTCCCTGTAATAAATTATGCATTAAGCGACCGACAATAATAAACAACAAGAGTCAACAGGGTTTCGGGGTGCCTGGAAACCCTGTAAACAAAGATAAGACAAAAAACCTTTTATGTTTCCTAAACAGACAAGTATCGTTGGATGAGTATGGGGTAAAAACTCTCAGGAAATTACTTTAAAGACTCTATAGAGTAATAATGCATAGTGAAATCATCACCATTCTTAGATGCGTTGAGACACAGTTATGAAAACCCTGTGAAGATATCTAGTCTGTATAAATAATAAAGGAAAACTACTTTACTTTACAACAAAGATTGCAGTGGATGACCCAGAATGCCAATACTCCTTTTGGGAGGTTGGCTGAAATATAAAGGTTTGACACAATGAAATGTGATCTGTTCATACAGAAATTACAGTGACAACCCATAGAGAATTATTGTTTACACAATGGAGAATCGAATTTCCACCTTTGACCAAGAAACCTCATCGAATAAATTTTAAAACACAGATTTACAGCTTTGGCCATGATGTTATTCCAAAAAAAACCTTATAATATTTAAAACACTTAGGGTTCGAGAAGAAAACTCTCCTTTTACATACGAGATGGAAGTCAAAAAGAAAAGAGGAATTATGAAGCGACAGAGCCCAGTTTCAATCGAACTCTATCTTCATTACAGTAGTCTAGGTTCCTACCTAAGAACCTTTACAGAAACATATAATAAATTTTTTCCAAAATATTCAATGCTCAGGAGGATATAGATAGAATCTACTCATCTTTACCAGACATAGTAACCATGTAGTACAAAGGTTACAACATTTGGACCTTGAGCAGGCCCAAATTAAGTACTTAGCACATATGTATGTCTATGTAAAACTAACAAACCATTATTGTTACAAACATAAAGCTCTTTTTTTTGTGTTAATCATGGCAGCCCATGATGACACATAATTCAAACTTGAGAGGAATCCTGAACAAAGAACTCCTAAATATCCGAGATAGAATAGTGACGACAGCTCACCTACTGAAGTTCTGGAAACAATGAGGAATATCATTGTTGAGCTGCAGGTTTTCAAAGAAGACAATGAGAAACTGAAGAAGGAATAACAGGAACAGCAGGAAATAAATGAAGTCATGCTGCATAGTATAGTGAAAAAGAAAATCCCAAAGGAAGATAACCATGAAGAAGAGGTCAGTAAAAGGGCCTCCAATAATTTTGGTCCTGAAGCAGAAAAAGGGGACAACTCATCTAAAGGTACACCCTCAGCTGAAGATAAAATAAAAACAGATAGAAAAAGGAAACATGTGGATCACCTTGAGGGAGAATTTAAGAAAATCAAACCATATACCTTTGATGGGGAATCCAGAACATGGGAGGAAGCTAAAGAATGGTTATTAGAAATCAAGAAGTATTTCTAGATCTACAATTATTCCAACAATATGAAGGTTAAAATGGCCATCTATAATCTGAAAGGAAAATCCATCATTTGGTGGCAAGATATGAAAATGGACAAGGGCCTAAAGGAGAAACAAATGGAATGGTCAGACTTTAAGAAATACTTTAAGAAACAGTACCTATCTAAAACTTACTCTGAAATAAAAAACAAATACTTTTATGAGCTGCGACTTGGTCAAATGGCTATGGAGGATCTGATAAACAAATTCCTGGAATTACTAAGGTTCGTACCTTATATCCGGGAGGAAAAAGTGAAAATACAGTGGTTCCTAAGCTATTTACCACATTCTTACAAAGACATAATCGAATTTGATAATCCCAAATCCTTGAGTGAAGTATTGAGGAAAGCTCAAATGTGTTATGACCAATACAAACAACGGAAAAAATTTCCCAAGGCTTGGAAAGATAAGAAACAAGACCGAATGAAACAACGAAAGAAGGGATACCATCCAACTCCTTATCGAAACATATAAAAAATATTTCCAAGGAAATACTTTCACTCCAAAAATCCAGACACGTAAGGAGGCGGTAAACTAGTAAATTTGGGAACAAAATAAATTGGGGACAACCCCCATGAACCGATGAGGAATATCATTGTTGAGCTGCAGGTTTTCAAAGAAGACAATGAGAAACTAAAGAAGGCACAGCATGAACAACAAGAAATAAATGAAGTCCTATTGCATAGTATAGTGAAAAAGAAAATCCCAAAGGATGATAACCATGAAGAAGAGGTCAGTAAAAGGGTCTCCAAGAATTCTGGTCCTAAAGAAGAAAAAGGTGACAGCTCATCTGAAGGTACACCCTCAGCTGAAGATAAAATAAAAACAGATAGAAAAAGGAAATAGGTGGATCACCTTGAGGGAGAATTTAAGAAAATCAAACCATCTACCTTTGATGGGGAATCCAGAACATGGGAGGAAGCTAAAGAATGGTTATTAGAAATTAAGAAGTATTTCCATATCTACAAATATTCCAACAATATGAAGGTGAGAATGGCCATCTATAATCTGAAAGGAAAAGCTAGCATTTGGTGGAAAGATCTGAAATTGGCCAAGGGCATAAAGGAGAAACAGATGGAATGGTCAGACTTTAAGAAATACTTTAAGAAACAATACCTATCTGAAAGTTACTATGAAAGAAAAAAAAAGAAAAAATTATGAGCTACGACTTGGTCAAATGGCTATGGAGGATCTGATAAACAAATTCCTGGAATTACTAAGGTTCGTACCTTATATTCAGGAGGAAAAAGTGAAAATCCAGCGGTTCCTAAGCTATTTACCACATTCTTACAAAGACAAAATCGAATTTGATAATCCCAAATCCTTGAGAGAAGTATTGAGGAAAGCTCAAATGTGTTACAACCAATACAAACAGCGGACAAAATTTCCCAAGGCTTGGAATGATAAGAAACAAGACTGAATGAAACAATGAAAGAAGGGATACCAACCAACTCCTTATCAGAACGTATAAAAAATATTTTCAAGGAAATACTTTCACTTCAACAATCCAAACACACAAGGAGGTGGTAAACCGGTAAATTTGGGAACAAACAAATTTGGGGACAACCCCCATGAACCGTTAAAATGTTGGGAATGTGGAGAACCTCATCTAAGGAGGAACTGTCCACATTTGATTTCATAAAACATAATTGATGTTCATAGTTTACAGGAAGCCTCTACAGTAAGGGATGTACACAGAATCTTACATCGGATCAATGCATCTGTGGATGGTTGGCAAGCTAACCACCAGTCCTATGTGGTGGAAATTGAAGGTAAAATAAATAACACTCGTATTTATGTTTTAATTGATCCTAGAGCTACATTAAGTTATATCACTCCTGGTATAGTGGAGTCAAACAAACTTAAGAAAACAAGACACGCAAAATCTTGGCTGGTACAATTAGCAATAGGAATGAAAAGAAAAGTTGTCGACTTTATTTTTTATTATGAGTTCACTTTAGGTGGTCAAAACATAAATACAAACCTGAATTCTACCATTAGGATCTTACGATGTAATTGTCGGAATGGATTGGTTAGAAAGGCATAAATCACTGTTAGATTGTTACGAAAAATCACTCAAGTATAAAGATGAAAACGACATTGTTAGGACAGTTCAAGGTATACAAAAACCAGTATAAGTTAGAAAAATTTCAGCAATGCAATTCAAGAAATGCATGAGAAAGGGTTGTCAAGTTTATGCCATCCAAGTAACAAATCTATTAGAAAAAGAAAATAAACCCATATTGGAGGATTTTTCCATTTTGCATGATTTCAGAGATGTGTTTATTAATGAGATACCTGAGTTACCCCCATGAAGGGAGATAGACTTTTCTATCGACCTACTACCTGGTTCAACCCCTATCTCGAAAGCACCTTACCGAATGAGTTTGTTGGAATTAACAGAACTAAAAATTCAACTACAAGAATTATTGGACAAAGAATATATCAAACCGGGTGTTTCACCATGGGGAGCACTAGTCCTCTTTGTGAAAAAGAAGGATGAAACCCTGAGATTATGCATCGATTACAGACAATTAAACAAGATGACTATTAAGAACAAGTACCCCTTACCTAGGATAAATGATCTGTCAAAATTGGATTTACAATCTGGTTATCACCAGGTTATGATAAAAGATGAGGACATAAGTAAAAAATCTTTTCAAATGAGATATGGACATTACAAATTTGTAGTTATACCTTTTATACTCACAAATGCACCAGCCACGTTTATGTGTTTAATGAACAATATTTTTAGTCAGTACTTGGAGAAGTTCGTGTTGGTATTTATTGACAATATTCTAGTATATTCTAAAATAGAAGAAGAACACGAAGAGCACTTAAGAATAGTTATGCAAACTTTAAAGAAGCACAAACTGTATGCTAAATTCAATAAGTGTGATTTTTATCCAAAGAAAATGCAGTACCTAGGACATGTAATATATGCAGAAGGCATTGCAGTCGATCCTAAGAAAATAAGAGCCATCATGGAATGGTCGTTACCTAAGGATGTAGAAAACATCCAGTTTTTCATGGGAATCATTGGATATTACCGCAGATTTATAGAGGGAATTTGCAAAATTTCTTACCCTATGACGTCACTACAAAAGAAGGGAACCATGTTCAACTGGTCATAGAAATGTCAAGGCAATTTTAATAAGTTAAAGGAATTATTAACGACCGCACCCATTTTAAAGGTGGCAGACCCAAACAAATACTTCACCATCTGTGTAGACGCGAGTTAAGAAGGACTAGGTGGTGTCCTAACTCAAGAAGGGCATGTAATTTGTTATGAGTCCCCAAAACTAAACGCACACGAACGAAACTACGTCACTCATGACTTAGAGTTAGCAATTGTAATACATGCCTTAAAAATGTGGTGGAAGTTCATAATGCGCAAAAGATTTCTATTATTGACAGATAACATCAGTGTGAAACTTTTGTTTAGTCATCCGGACCTTAATACAATGCAAGCAAGATGGCTATCCTTCTTGAGCAAATTTGAATTTGAGGTAATACATATTAAGGGTAAGGAAAACAAGGTAGTTGATGCTTTGAGCAGAAGAGTTCATGGGTTGTTTGAAATAAACATTAGCAGGGCAGAAAGCGATCTTGAATAGAGGGTAAAGGTTGTAGGTAATAACAAAGAAGCATACACTAAAAAAGTGGAAGAATTACAGAACACGATAGGAAATTTAGACAAAACAGATCTGAGTGTGGACATAAATGGGTTACTATGATTTAAAAACAAAATATACATACCAGATTCAGCAGATTTAAAGTTAACAGTTTTGGATGAAGTTCATAAGAAACCATATTCTAGTCATCCAGGATACCACAAAACCATAAGAGCACTAAGAAAGTTATTTTATTGGCCTAATATGAAGGGAAAAACAACAGAATACTTAGCTAAGTGTCAAGATTGTTAGTAAGTAAAATCCGAACACCAGCATCCAGACGACCTATTACAGCCCTTACCGGTTCCAGAATGGAAATTGGAGATTATATCACTAGACTTTATTACAGGTTTCCCTAGAACTCAGAAACAGAATGATTCAATTATGGTGGTAATCGATAAGCTTAGTAAGTCTACACACTTTATTACTGTAAAGTCTACTTTTAAAGTTATTAACATCGCTGAAATATTCATGAAAGAAATTTTTAGACTGCATGGTGTTCCTAAAATGGTGATTTCCGATAGAGACGTAAAATTTACATCTGCTTTTTGGAAAGAATTGTTTGCAAGGTTAAATACTAAATTGAATTCTAGCACGAGTTATAATCCAAAAATGGATGGACACACTGAACGAACAAACCAAATCATAGAATATATGCTCCGCATGTACATAAGAACAAAACCAAACAAGTGGGAAGACTACCTGCACTTGGTAGAATTTGCATACAACAATGGGTACCAAACTTCGACTAAAATGAGCCCTTTCAAGGTACTGTATAGAAGAAAGTGTACGACTCCAATTAGTTGGGATAACCCAGTTGACAGACTCATGGTTGGACCACAAATGCTCCAGGAAATGGAGAACACGGTAATAAAAGTACAAAAGAACTTAAAAGAGGCACAGGACAAACAGAAAATTTACGCGGACTAGAAAAGAAGAAACTTGGAATTTCAAGTGGGAGACCATGTTTATTTAAAATTCAAAGCCTAGAAAAGTTCACTAAAGATGTGGATATGTGTCAATTTGGAACCCATGTTTTGTGGGTTTTTCAATATCTTAGCTCAAATTGGACCCGTAGCATACCAACTTGCACTTCCTACCAATCTAAAAATTCATAATGTATTTCATGTTTCTTTGTTAAAGAATTATCTTCATGACCCTCTCATATGATCGATTGGAACTTGGTGCAGGTGGAACTAGAAGGCAAGTTCCAAGTGCAACCTCTACACATTCTGGACAGGAAAGAAATAGTACATCAGAATAGAGTTGTCGCCCAGGTAAAAGTGCAATAGAAGCACTTTAGTCTTGAGGAGGTCTGTGATGTCCCAAAAAAATAAAATATTTTTAAAATTTAAATCTGTTGAAAATTCATTCCATTTTTAGTAAATTCGATTTTGGAAAATTTTTTCCATTTATGGCAATTCCAAATTTCGAATTTGATGATTGTAATTAATTATTATGACTGTTGGGAAGAGACCTAATTTGACCCAACTAACTATTTGACTATGACACTTGGATGAAAACAGAATATTTTATTGATTGTAGGAGGACAAATGGAACAACCATGTTAAATTTAGATGGACATGACTCCATGAGTGGGGAACACATTGGAATTAACTCTGGGTTGATTGTTACAAGTGGAAAATCAGTGATTTGGCCATTGGCAGCCCATGAAAATCAGGGATTTAGAAAGCCACAAAAATTCCCAAGGGAGGGAAAAAGTCCTATTCAAATTAATAAATAGCATATGTGAGGAGGCAAGACACTGTCAAGTATGCTGGGAAAGAAGACTATTGATTTTTTTATCTTGTTGTTATGAGCACTACTGTGTGAGTGTGAGGTTGTTACCCTTGATTTTAGTCGTCATGATGATGTATTGAAGATGGTGTACTCAGGCTCTTCATTAGAACTTTCTCCTGAGAAAAGTTACCTTCATCTATCTCCAGAAATCACATTTTTGAGGAAGGTTCACAGGCTACCAATACATTTACCTGCGAGAATGCATGATTCTCGTAGGCTGCCTTAAGCCAAGGTGCGAGAAGTTCACACTATGTCTAACTGCTAGGGTGCAAACACTTTCTAAAGAAGGGAAAAAGGGTGAATTCTCGAAGATTCTAGAAGGGAATCTTCTAGAAGGATGAGATGGCATTCGAATGGTTATCTAAGTACTGGATTTTTTGATATTTTGGGATCATTCTTATCCAAGTAACTAATTCATTCTCTCCTATATATTGAAGGGATTCTCATGGAAAAGGTTAGAAGCAAACAAGGTTAATAAGACATTGGAGAATTTGTGAAAGATTGTGTGAAGGACTGATGCTACAGCAGTTAGAGAACTCCAGCAAGTTTATCAAAGGTGGTTGATCTTCTTCATGCAAGCGAGCAAGTGTGTGTGTCAGAGCCAAGGGCCATCGAAAGGAGGTTCGCAACATCAAGGCTCAGGTTGTAAGCTTTTCTTTCTATCAATATGATACAGTAATATGTCCCTTTCCCATAAAGCTAAAGTCTACTTTATTGCATAATTCCTTGATCATATACATAGATTAACTATTGAATATATTAAGTTGTTTTCACTTCAATTGGTTTGAGTTGTCCTAGTTTGAACGACACAAGAGCATTGGAGAGAAGCTGGTACAACAAAGACTAAAGGAAGCGATCATAAGGTATGTCCATGATTATTGCTTCCTAATTCATTCAACAGTCTAAATATAGGGAAAGAGTATTATTCTGTCTTGATTTGTTCTAGATCCAGGTGGATCTAGAGAGATCGGTTTGTGTCCACACTTACGGATTTATCCTATAACAAAATTGGCGACTCCACTGGGGAAAATCCCATTTTCTTTGTGGCTTTTGATATTTTTATGTGGCCATTTTCTCTAGTTTCATTTTTCTCCTGTCCTATCAGTCTCTGACTCTTCAGGATATCCTGATAGACCTTCTGAGTCCAGAAGCTTTTTTGAATTTTACTTCATTTTTCAATTTTTTGATTAAGTTCAGGCATTCTCGCACTGCATCTCATTGCAGCCTACGAGAACTGGTAGGGTTCGCATCTTGACTATATGTTTCAGTGCGAGGTTCTCGCACCTTGCTCAAAGGTTGACTGCGAGAATCATAGATTCTCGCACTGTGTTATATTGCTTGCCCGCGAACAGTCTTTTTCAAAATTTTGAATTTGAGGTTTGGTCTTTTTGACTGCCCAGAACAGTTGGAATACCTCTTATGGGTTTCTTGGACTGTTGATTGATATCTTTCTTGTTTTTTTTTACATGCTCAAACAATTTTAGGATTTCAAGGCTTTTGTTGTCCTTTGTGGCTTGACTTTTGTTTCTCGACTCTTCTTGGCGAAACCATTCTCTCTGACTTTAGATTCTGAGTGTGTTTGAATTGTTGGGATCCAGTGATTGGTTGAACGTTAAGTTTACTTGGTTTTTTCTCATTTGCTTATTGGTTTGAAAGCACATTTTCATTTGCATTGAGAAGACTATTTGGTTTGCTCTTTATTTTTTCTTTCATTGAAGAGTTAATTGGGTTGTTATTGCTTGATTCTTTATGTTTTGATTTTCTGCTCTCTCATTGGTATAGTGAGGGTTCTTTTTGAAAAGTAAACAAACAAGTTTTTATTTCAAAAATTCTTTTTGATTTAGAAAACTTTGAAAATCAAATTATTGAGTTTATTGAAGTGTTTGAAAAAGACACATAGGGAATTTTCATTTGAGGAATGATTGTTTGCATTGACATTTGAAAAAGAAATTTTGGATTGTAGTTCACGGTTGATTTGGAAAAATTCTCTCTCCAATATATAGGATTCATTGAAAGAAAAGTGATACATTTCATTCTCATCCTTGCATTATTGGGTCAGAGTCATACAACATGAGTTTCACTTCCGTTACCTTTGAGTAAACAACAACTCTTAAAAACATTGTGTAATCTTAAAATTTATCTAGTAACTCTTTTCTAGGGCTTTTTTACACCAACATTTAGTCAGGCTAGTGCTTTGGAGTAGGAAGAGAGATACACTCTCCAACAGCTCAAAACACACAAGAGAATCTTGAGTTAGGGAGTGTTAAATTCCATTTGCAACATATTGTGCTAGGAAGCCCTTCTAACACAAGGGTCAAGCACTAGGTCGCATAGGTGTTGGCAGAGTTACTCACCCTGCTTTATTGATATCAGTGTAGAGATTGCACGTATTATGGGGGTCACTCGGAGGTATACCCACAATGATGAGTGGAATCCTTTTGAGTTGATTTCGGGCTAGATACCCTGCCCTTGCATGTGGATCGGACTGTCAACTATTCCCCCAGGCTGTATTGTTGTTTGTTGTGACCTTAGTGGCCTCTCTCTCTAGGTTCTTACCCAAGGTGACTGTGAAGGGGAAAGTCTTCACGGTACCTGGAATTGACGTTGACCAAACTCACTCGGGCTCCTTGGAGGGTATACCCACGATTATGTGTGGGAGCTTGCACCAGGGTGTAATTCCATTAAGCAGGTCGTCAACGTAACTTTTCCACCCTATCCCTGCCCCTTCTTGTCTCGTTGTTGCGATGTTGGATTTCATCACCAACTAGTGGCTTCGAAATTAGAAGGTCTTGTTTGCATGGTGATTGCTTCCTAGATTTTGTTTACTAGTGCATGTTGTTTGTTTCTCAAAGTTGACCTTAAGATTTTCTTCGTGGATATTTTCACTCATTTACAATTGCTCCCCCACGTCGTTCACGTAGAATGCAAGGTTTATCTCCAGAGCATCTGGACAGTTCTCAACCCTTGCCTACCAGTACACCTGAGGGATCTCCTCATCAGAGTGAATTCCCAGTTGTTACTCCACCACACATGGAAACAAGTGACGTCCCAGTTGTCACCATTCCACAAGTAGAATCAACTGACTCTCTAGAACCTTTTCGAATTACCAATACTAGAGAGGACTACTGCATTCACTGTGGTGAATGACCTTTTTTGCAATTAAAATCTTCTGAAGAACCGGTTGTTACATCTTCTGAATCAACGTTTGGGCCTTTTCCCGGGGTAGAAAGCCAAGATCCTTTTTGGTCAAGTAATTTCCGAAGAGTCATTTTTGGTACTGAGTCACCTACAGTCTACGAAATCAACCCTCCGGTGTTTTCTGAGACAGAGAATATACCAGTGACTACCACTTATCACTTTGTTCTCCCTGACGAGATGGCCCATCTCGCGAATACTACGAGTTTCCCAACCGGGATTACTGCAGCTAGTCTTGCTCCTATCAATACCCAACGAATGTCTGATGTCATTCCAACACTACCACCAGGATACCATGCGTTGAATGCTTTGTTGAATAATGTTGTTCCAACACCTCCGCAAACCCCATCTGGTACTCCTGGGGGTCCTTCTGGGCATCATATTCCTGGTTTTATCCCGACACTCCCTCAATTTCCTTCTGGCAATCCTAATCCTAGTGGCACTATACCGTCCATTACACCAAATTTGAAGATTCCTGTTGGTGGACAAGGTGGTACGATTCAATTTCATCTTATTGGTCAAAATCCAATTACTACACGACCTTTGGTTGGCACACAACCTATGATAGGGGGACCACCCTCACCTTTTGGACAAAACATACCTCCTGAATTGGCCCAGTATTGGAATCAGGTTCTACAAAACTTTCCTCAAAATGCTGGGGGGCAGCAAACTGTCCCTACTATGGGCCAACCATATCCGGGTATACCTAGTCCTATTTGGGGTCAAAGTTACAATACTCAAACTCAGGTCCCTACTCAAACTCAAGGTTACCATCCTTGGAATTACTATCCTCTCCAACCACCACCGAATCAGCTAGGGTCTTCCCAATATGGGTAGACTGCATACGGTCCTACTGGTTTTTCGACAGGGCTTCCACCCCAAAGTCACCAGTATCCATAGGTGAATAGACAGTTACCTTTTCTTGCTACTTTGGATTTGCCAGATTTGTCTAGGATTCTAAATGATCATATTCGTCACTCTCTCCGATGGCCCGTTATTCCAGCTAAGCTTCCATCGGACATTCCTAAATTCGATGGCAAAGTGGGAGAGGACCTGAACAATCACGTAATGAATTTTCATCTATGGTGTTCGTCCAACTCATTGATGGATGATTCTATTCGATTACGTCTTTTTCAACGAACCCTTACTAGTTCCGCTGCGAAGTGGTATATTGAATTACCACGAGGTTTCTTCTCTTATTTTAACACCCTAGCTATGGCATTTCTTACACATTACCAGTTACCGATCCGTTATGATACAGGGACTGAGCTTTTGACTTCCTTCAAACAGACTAAAGGAACTCATATATTGGATCATATCCATGAGTGGCGAAAGAGACGACGTCTCATCAAACTTGAACTCCCTGATCATTTACTGGCAGAATGACTTACAAAATCCTTTATGAACGAAATTGGTAAATACATTGCCATGGATGGTGTTGTTATGGAGGAGCAGGCTATAAGTCGTGCTCAATATCTTGATCTCGTTTATTCACAAACGGGAACACTTTATGATTTTCTACCTGAATTACCTCGTCATGGTGCTTCCAGCACTTCAACTACTCTGACTGCCTCGCATGCAGCTGATGGTGTGATTAGTACTTCCCATACCCACTCACATTATGTTTCAAGTACAACCCCTAAATCTACATCTTCTAATGTTCAAAATGCTCCGTCTCCTACCACTCCCGTCGGTAAAACCTCTGAGGTGAATGCCATTCAATCTACCCCGACTGGTAAAAATAAATCTAAAAAGGGGCGAGGCAAGAATAAGGAGAGCAAAAATAATAATCCAACAGAGCAAACTAAAACTCCTCCTATTGAAGATCGGGATAAACGCAAACCCCGATACCCTTTCCTTATCTGTGGTGACGATCACTACATGAAGGGTTGTCCTCGACGTGCCGAAGTTACTAAGTTCCTTAAAGGAACACCAAAACCGTCTACACCGGCAGTCTTGTCCCAACCCTTCCTGTCTCAACAACAGGCTCAGTTGGTCATCCATGACCAACCATATACTTCTACGACATCATATGTTTTGATGTGTACTGGTGATTCTAAGCAAAACAACATTGCCATCGTAACTAGAGCCAAAGATTATTCTCCATCTAAGGAGAAGGCTGACGATTTACCTCCTGCTTTGGTACAACCCTCTCCACCGACTCCACCTATAAACGGTCCTCTTCATCTCGAACGACCGAGCCCTAATACAGTCCTGCGACCTCCTAAGGGTGTTGTTCGCAAGTCAGCTTTCAATCCTCATGCTCGTGCGACCCAGAACTATAGCATTGTAGAAGATCTGGCCCAAGCACCTTCAACGATGTCAGCCCTTGAAGTCCTTCAGTCTTGTCCTACACAGCGGAAGGCATTATTGAAGGCTATAGGTGGAATTGACCCCACAGATACGAATTTGATAGTCTTTGACTTGGAAGATCATATTCCAAGGTTACCCCCTCAGCTTGCATTCCAGATACAAGTTGTTGTCTCGGACAAGAACATTTGTCGAACTGTTATCGATGAGGGTGCCTCTACATGTGTAATGTCTTTTGCTTGTTGGAAAGCCATTGGCTCTCCTCCCTTAAATGAATCACAAAATACTTTGAAAGCCTTCAATGGATCTGGTTTTAAGCCTTACGGTGTCCTTCCTTCATTGCCCATTACTTTCGAAGGTAAGACAGTCCAAGTTGAAGTGGAAGTTTTCGATGTTCCCCTTGATTATAATCTTCTGCTTGGTCGTAGTTGGATCGATTCCATGCGCACTGTGGTGTCAACATTGTTTCGTGTTGTATGTTTTCCTCATCAAGGAAAGGTTGTTACTATTGACCAACTTGCCTTTTTCAATTCCGATAATTACACTGGCAATGTGTCATTTATAGCTAAAACCCCGCCGGGTTATGAGAATGTCGGTGTAGGTCTTTTAAAGGACTCTTCGCTAATGGGCACTTTCCCCATTCCTCCACCTGACGTTCCACGCCCGTCAGTTGCTTCTATCAACATGATCTCCTCTTTACCTCATGAACTTCCTGTGTTTCGACCCTTGGATAGTCCCTGATCCTGGAGATCACACTCGTTTCGGCGACGTCATGTCGTTAAGTCCAGTTGAGTCTGTTTATCAGGAAATTCACTCGGCCGCACCTTCTACCCCCTCTCTCGATGAGTTGTCTCCCGATCCTTTCCGTTTTATCTTTCCCACTGACGATATGATTATGTTTGTCATGGAAGACACTCCTTGGGACGATGGACATCATCATTCCATACTCTTTCTGGAACATCACACTCTTGAGAATTACCAACGGATTTCGACTCCATCGACCATTGTTGTCATATCGACCGTTCCTGGATCTACACATGATGTGTTTGTCGAAGGGAACCTCAGTAATATATCTCCCATGATTCCCATTGATATATCCGTTAAACCTGGGATAGTTGAAAATGTTCATATTGGAGCTTCGTGTTCTTCAGATGAAATTGTCACTTATACATCTCTGTTCAAAGAATTTCATGATATATTCACCTGGAGTTACGAAGAGATGCCTGGAGTATCGACCCTTCTATTATTGTACATGAGATAAAGACATACCCCGGAGCTAAACCTGTCCGGCAGCGCCTACGTCCTATACACCCACGTAAAGCGGCGACTATCAAACTTGAGGTTGAAAAACTTCTCAAAGATGGATTTATTTATCCCGTGGCTTTGACAGAATGGGTTTCCAACCTTGTTCCAATTGATAAGAAAGGTTGCAGTATTCGTGTATGTGTTGATTATAGGGATATTAACAAAGCCTGTCCAAAAGACAACTTTCCAACCCCTTTTGTCGACCAGATTGTTGATGACTGTGATGGAAGTGAAATCTTCTCTCTCATGGATGGTTTCTCCGGATATAATCAAATTAACATTGCTCCCGAGGACCAACATAAAACTGTGTTTATTTGTCCTTGGGGTACTTTTGCCTATAGGAAACTTCCCTTCGGTCTTAAGAACGTTGGCGCGATGTTTCAACGTGCTATGTCTTATGCTTTTCATGATATAAAGCATATCATTCAACCCTATTTGGACGATTTACCAGCTCATTATTTACGCAGAGTCGATCACCCCACTCATCTCCGAGCTATTTTCATTCGTTGTCGGTTCTATCGTATTCGTCTAAATCCTCATAAATGTGTTTTTTGCATAGAATATGGCCGTCTTCTAGGTTTCATCGTTTCACATCAAGGGATCAGGGTGGATCCAATTAAGGTTGAGGTGATTCTTAATCTCCCTCCTCCTTCTACACTGCGCCAGTTGCAAAGTTTGCAGGGGAAAGAAAACTTTCTTCGTCGTTTTATTCCTAATTACGCCGAGATTACTCGTGGTTTTACACGGCTCCTAAAGAAATATTCAGAGTTCATTTGGGATTTCGTTGCCAACAATGCTTTTGAGGCTTTGAATTTGTCCCTCACACGAGCTCCACTTCTCTTTCCTCCTGATTATAGTCGTGATTATTTTCTTTATCTTGCTGCCTCTGAGTATACCATCGGTATGGTTCTGGTCCAAGAGGATGATGCGCACGATGAACATGTTATTTATTACTTGAGTCTAAGTCTCACATCCACGGAGATCAAGTATCAACATGTTGAAAAACTGGCCTTGGCTGTCGTTCAAGATGTTCAACGTTTTCAGCATTATATCCTCTCCATGAAAACTACAGTGATTTCTCATTGCAACCCCATGCAACATATTTTGACACGTCAATTGCTGGGCGGAAAATACTCCAAATGGATTGTCATACTCCAGGAGTTTGCTTGGAATTCGATCGTGCCACGTCTAAGAAATCCTTAGTTTTCGCTGAGTTGATATGTGATTTTCCTCACTCTGCCACGGAAAATGTAGCAGTAGATTCATTACCCGATGAATCTCTTTTCCTTATTAGCACTGACGATCTTTGGTATGGAGATATCATTATATATCTCCAAACCCAGACTTTCCGGCCTCCTTTGTCTAGTACTGAATGACGTCACATCTGTTATCAAGCATGTCAATACCTTATCCTCAGGGATACTCTTTATCGTCGGGGCATTGACTCTGTTTTTTGACGTTGTCTGATGTTTGATGAAGCCGAGAAAGATCTGAATGACTGCCATTCCGGAGCATGTGGTGGTCATATGTCTGGGTATGCTACTGCCCAGAAGATCTTACACGCAGGATATTTTTGGCCTTCCTTGTTCAATCACTGCATTACTGTCGTTCAGAAATGCCATGCCTTCCAGACCTACAATCAGAAAATTCGATCACATCCTGCTCCTCTTCATCCTGTGGTCTCAGTTGGTCCCTTTGCAAAATGGGGCATCGATTTCATGACATGTCACCCTCACTCGGCTGGGTGTTAGGATATTTAGACACTTAGGAGTTAGTTAAGATCTACTTGGTCTAATATGTCGTTAGGTAAAACTGTGTTTCTTTAGTATTCATTAGTATGCATTTGTAGTTAGGTAATCCGACGGTCACGATATGTTCTCGACATAGAGTGATCTGACGGTTCATACTCTCCTCGATCTTAATGGCCATTGATCCATGGCTTAACACCCGATTGGTCCATGATCTCTATTTAAATAGCATGGAGGGTCATTTGCCGATGATCGATTGTGAGAAACTCTCTTGTAAAATCTCTCTGTAATCTTTTTCTTTGCATTAATAAACTGCTC
>ML777187.1:1835591-1863763 GCA_009831015.1 Picea engelmannii
CATTAGGTAAAAGTGTGTTTCTTTAGTATGCATTAGTATGCATTTGTAGTTAAGCAATCCGACCGTCACGATATGTTCCCGACATAGAGTGATCCGACGGTTCATAATCTCCTCGATCTTAACGGCCTTTGATCCGTGGCTTAACACCCGATTGGTCCATGATCTCTATTTAAAGAGCATGGAGGGTCATTTGTTGATGATCGATTGTGAGAAACTCTCTTGTAAAATCTCTCTGTAATCTTTTTCTTTGCATTAATAAACTACTCCAAGTGGTCGCGTTGGCTGGGGCCGTGGATGTTTCCCGTAGGGGTTTTACCACGTGAAAACATCGGTGTGTTGATCTTTGATCTGGTTATGTGAGTGGTTACTGAAGGTGTTCGTCCTCTGTTGGAATACCTGTGTTGTCGAACACCGGGGGGCATGGTTACATCATTGTAGCTGTTGATTACTTTACAAAATGGGCTAAGGCGATGCCAAAATTCGATAATACTGGAAAGACTGCAGTGTTGTTTATTTTTAACCATGTCATAGCTCGTTTTCGTGTTCCTCAAGCTATCATCACTGATCACGGTAGTCATTTTAGGAATTTTATGATGTCTGAACTTACAGAAAAGTTGGGTATTTGTCATGAGAACTCAACACCCTATTATCCACAAGCTAATGGCCAGGTCGAAGCCATAAACAAAGTTCTTATAACTATGCTTCGACAGATGATAGGAATTCATAAAACAAGCTGGCACACGATGTTGTTTTCAACATTGTGGGCATATCGGACATCTGTCAAATCCGCTACGTGGTTTACACCTTTTTGATTGGTCTATGGTGTGGAAGCCATTCTTCCAATAGAATGTGAGATACCTTCTCTGAAGCTAGTTGTCGAACTCTTACCCAATACTTCTGTTGAAGAAGAATGTCTATTGTATCTGATGCGATTAGACGAAACTCGATGTGACGCCACTCTAGTAATAGAAGCCCAGAAGAAACGTGTCAAGGCACAGTATGACAAGCATGTCAAGCCTCGCGTTTTCTCTGATGGTGATCTTGTTCTTCTTTATGAACAGGATTGAGATACTTTAGGAGCTGGGAAGTTCGAGAAAATGTGGCGAGGACCTTATATTGTTCATCGAGTTTTGGAAAAAGGAGCATATGAACTGGTTGATTACGATGGTATCCCTTTGAGTGAACCCAACAATGGGTTGTACTTGAAGAAGTATTATGCATAAGTCATTTGTGCACAACTACTTGTATTTTATGTATCATACTTTGTGTGTGTTACTTTAGTTTGCTTTTGACGTTATCTAGTCTCTTCCCTTATGTGACGTTGTTTTTAATTTCCAGATGTCAGAGTCTTCGCTACCCTATATTGGCTTCGCTGATGGTGCTAGCCGTAGTACTCGAAACCTAGCTTCTGCTGCGTGGGCAATCTATGCCCCAACAAACGAACTTATATCTTTACGAGGTGTATGTCTTGGTCATGCAACCAACAACATTGCAGAGTATAGCGCCATGATTGAATTATTGGTTGATGTTATCTCACTTGGAATTCGTCATTTGGTTGTGTGACTCAACTCGCAGCTTGTAGTACTACAGCTAAGTAATATCTACTCTATTCGAAGTCCTACTTTGTTAAGGGTGTATTTGCGAATTCGCCTCTTGGAACGTTATTTCGATCACATTGAATATCAACATATTCCTAGATGTCTTAATACATTAACAGATGCATTGGCCAATTATGTATTGGACAGACATTTGAACCATTTATAAATCAAACACATTAAAATTCACACAATATAAAGTAAACCGGTAGAAGCCATCTATATTTATAACGATCAAAAGAGTTTGTTTTTTACAAAAAGTTTGTCTGAAGACCAAAATATCAAAATTTGAAGCTCATATATTCTACAAAGTGACGTCACGGATGACGTTCATGGTAACACACAACTTCCCTAGAAACCCTACGGAGAAGTCGACTCATAGCTATTGATACCCCTATAGTATGACATTGATCGCGTCATGGAACCTCTTCCAGAGTCATATCTGGAATGTCTGTTGTCAAGTCCTCCAAATTATGTTCCACCACCTGATAATCTTCAGCATACTGTGGTGCCGCTGGTGCTACTTCTCCTCGTCGCTGGATAGGAGAGGTGCCAGGAGGTCTATACGGTCCAACATCTATGTTATCAACAAACATTTTTGTGTTAGTCTTCGGATAAATATATATAAAACAAAAACATTTAAAATATGATAAAAAAGAGAAAATATTTAAAAAGAGAAAATGCATGTACTTCTTACCAAGGTCTCCCCACTGAGCATCCTTAGGCACTGCTAAATCTGTATCTCCTCGAAAATCCAACCCGACATAGGCGTAGTCATCGACCATCAGCATCTGGTTTTGAAGCCAGTCAAAGAAAATATCGTCGTACTTGATGATTGGTCCTGCCACGTACTGGGCCATGAGCCAACACCACCTCAACATCCTTGGATCCCTAGGACCCGATAGGTTCTACTCAACCTGTAGTTAGAATACAGGGACCCTCTCGAGGAAGAAGGACACTAACAAAGATCCATAACCAAATTGTTTCAATTCACCGCGCCTGCATTTGGTTAATTGTTTTTTGATACTGCGAAGCACAGCATCTGCCCAGTTGAATACTCTAGGCTCAGTACACTCGATGGCGTACTGGAAGTATCTCTGTAATTCCATATGAGGAGCAGGAATCTCGGCCATCCGAGCTATAGTAAAGAGGATAGTGCAGAGGGTTAAGTCTTGTACCCCCCAGATAACAACTTTTCCCTTTTTCCACTCAGCTTCAGGTACACAGTATTGATTGTAATAGTCACTCATCTTTAATCCACCGCCTCTACTACCAGTCAGGCTGACATAATACCCATGCCTGGATAATCCGGTCAAAAAGTATATGTCCTCAATGTCTATGGACAATGTATGAGCTCCTACATTGAAAACCTGTTGATCTGGATCCCACATACAGATCAAGAACTCTAGTAGTCTGACTTGGGCTCTCATGCCCAGGATGCGAAAGTATTTTAAGAGCCCACAATCTCTCAATGAAGCTATGGTGGGAGGATGATTCTCAGCATTCGCATTATCCTCTTCATGTTCTCGTTCTCGCCACTCAAGCACCATGTTTATGGCTATTTATCTGCACAAGGGACATAAAAGGAGGATTAATGATTTTGTTCATGATCTAGATTTTTTTTCATTGGCTAAATATTTTAAAAAATTTTGAGTTCTGCGGTTCTCGCAGGTGACTCATTTACACAATACAAACACCTCGCAGGTGGCTCAAGGCTCACCTGCGAGAACGCATCATTCTCACAGGTCCCGTATGGGCTGCCTGCTAGAATGCCAATGCGCAAGTAGAGTTCAAAAAACAACTTGAAACCAAAAAATTAACCAATGAAATTCAAAATTTAAACCATGAAGATGTTAAGAATGAATGGCTTACCTCAATGCTACAGATGGCTCGTCAAATGATCTCTTGTATCTCTCGCAAATCAACGCCAAATTCGGAGGGTAAAAAGGGGGTTTTGGAGCTCAATAGTGAAAATGTGAAATGATATGGTAAAAATGGTTATTTACTCATTTAAGTTACTTTTTACTATGTCATTTTTGAGTTTTTATACTTATCTATTGTTTAAACCTAATCCCTAATATCAAGATGAGTGTAATGTCTTGCAGGTGTGATGACGTTGATAACTAAACAAGGGTATGGACATATTTTTCTTCATTATGGCGTGTTTTTGATTGTTTTTAGGGTTTTTACATAAAACCTCGAGCATCATTTTTGTTTGTTCTTACGCTCGTAAATATATGAGAACGTGATCGAGCATAGTTTTATCACTTTTTTGAGCTCGATAAGGTTATACGAAAAAGGAACCCCCCTGGAGTCCTCTTTAAGCTCTTTTCAGACTCTCTAAACATGAAAAGATCGTCGAGCGACCTTGCTATTTTCATGCTCGCTAAAGTATTTGAAGTACGCGTATGATGAGCAATAGTTTCTCTCTTTTTCGGTCTCATCCAGACTATTTTATGAAAAATGAACTGAGAGAGTTCTCTTTTAAAGTGTTTTTCCAAACTCTATAATCTTGAAAAACCTTCGAGTTTACTATCTCTGGACTCGTTAAACAAAAATGGACAGACCCGTGATGGGACCGAACCACTCCTTCTTAGGGTTCGTTAAATATATTCTGAGGGACTCATCCAAAGGATGAGATTATATCAACAAGCATATGTGATCCTCTTCAAGCTTGCGTAAAAATAAAGAGGTACTTGCCAGAAATGGTGGGGGGAAATTTGGGAAAGGGATATGTTTCATCTTCGTATTGATTGGCAGTAAGTGTCTCTCTTGAACATGACACCCCCTATTCATCATTTGAATCCGGTTTGGGAAATCCATTTGTCTCTCTTTCGATTGATTACAAGATCATTTCATGTGTCGTCTTTGAGTCAATGCTGCAAAATCATTGGTCGTGTCATTCATATGTTCAAGAGAAGTTCATTTGAAACCTGTATTGAGTCAGACATTGCAGTTATCCATTCTCTCTGTGTCGGCCTTCTCTATGTCCAATCCAATTTGCAAAATGATCTGTTTCACCTTCAAACTCTATTACTCATTTCGTGTCATTGATGGGGGATACATCAAGGCCCTCCTGTGATGAGTTTTGTTCCGTCGACTTCAGCTCATTATCCAAAATCAAGACTTAGAAATTATTTAGTACCTTGAAGCTTGCATGCCTCAATGGCAAGTTTCCTCGCTTTTGACAGTGGGTTTACATCAGTGACCCCTGATCGAAAGATTCCATCGGATATTCGACATCAACTCATTTATTCACAGTCGATGGATTGTACTATGGTACCTTGGGAGTCATTGACATCAATGGTGATTTACCTCGCACTTGTTAACGGTTTCATCAATGACCGGTAATCAAGTGGTTTCTACCATGTTCGACTTCAACACATGTAATCACATGGTTAGATTCGTACTTTGGGCGACGAGATTGAAGACCCTGGATATTATCTTTGTAAACCAGGTTGCGATGGAGTATGTATAATTTGCGACACATAGATCCACTGTGTATGTTTCATGTCTATGTCATTTTGATTTGAACTTTCTCACATAGATCCACAGTGTATTCAAGTGGCTATGCTATATTTTGACAGCATGGATCCACAGTGTATGATTGGTGGCCATGACCTATGTCTACAATGGCATCAGTCTATGATCTGAGTATGGGAATGCCTACCTCAGAATTGATATATATGATACTCTGCAGATGCTTGATTGTTCTCAGGCTTCCGATTAGATGTGCTCCTGGTTCTTGACACACACATGCAGCTTACAAAGTCTATCGAATGCCACTGGTTCCACTCTTAGACTTTGGGGGGCATTCTGTTACCCATGATTTTGGTCGTCATGATGATGTATTGAAGATGGTGTACTCATGCTCTTCATTAGAACTTTCTCCTGAGAAAAGTTACCTTCATCTATCTCCAGAAATCACATTTTTGAGGAAGGTTCGCAGGCTACCAATACATTTGCCTACGAGAATGCATGATTCTCGTAGGCTACCTTAATCCAAGGTGCAAGACGTTCGCACTGTGTCTAACTGCTAGGGTGCGAACACTTTCTAAAGAAGGGAAAAAGGGTGAATTCTCGAAGATTCTAGAAGGGAATCTTCTAGAAGGATGAGATGGCATTCGAATGGTTATCTAAGTATTGGATTTCCTGATATTTTGGGATCATTCTTATCCAAGTAACTAATTCATTCTCTCCTATATATTGAAGGGATTCTCATGGAAAAGGTTAGAAGCAAACAAGGTTAAGAAGACATTGGAGAATTTGTGAAAGATTGTGTGAAGGACTGATGCTACAGTAGTTAGAGAACTCCAGCAAGTTTATCAAAGGTGGTTGATCTTCTTCATGCAAGTGAGCAACTGTGTGTGTCAGAGCCAAGGGCCATCGAAAGGAGGTTTGCAACATCAAGGCTCAGGTTGTAAGCTTTGCTTTCTATCAATATGATACAGTAATATGTCCCTTTCCCATAAATCTAAAGTCTACTTTATTGCATAATTCCTTGATCATATACATAGATTAACTGTTGAATATATTAAGTTGTTTTCACTTCGATTGGTTTGAGTTGTCCTAGTTTGAACGACACAAGAGCATTGGAGCGAAGATGGTACAACAAATACTAAAGGAAGAGATCATAAGGTATGCCCATGATTCTTGCTTCCTAATTCATTCAATAGTCTAAATCTAGGGAAAGAGTATTATTCTGTCTTGATTTGTTCTAGATCCAGGTGGATCTAGGGAGATTGGTTTGTGTCCGCACTTACGGATTTATCCTATAATAGAGGCAAGGGGGATTCTTCTAAAATTAAAGGATATTGCTGGAGAGGAGATTTCAATTCTCCCTCATGGATTCATGGTCAGGCTAGGGGGAGAATCAGGCAAGTAGATTGACTGCCCTTTTCTATGGTTGGGAGGAACGTGGTTGTTCCCTTTGGATTACCACAAATTTGATTCAGATATGTAACTCTACCTTATCCTAATTAAATGTCACGTGTTGCAATCTGTTTACTTCTATATATGAATTTATGGTTGAATGTTGCGGTGGAAAGATCTATCATTTTACTTCCTAATCGTTAGCTAGAAATGGACTTATCCATTTAGATGTGATGCTGAGTAATTACTAAGGTCATGGAATGTATCAAACAGTAAGACAAATTCTATAGAAGTTACTAATCTCATAATAGAATGGACTACAGACTACATCTATCTTCTTAGTTAATTATGTTAAGTAAAATGAAAATAAAATTGTTTGTATAAATACTTGAAGCCACGTTCACCAATATCTGTGGCGGATTTCATTTCTTGTAGATGTTTATAGTATACAATGAGCCTCCTCTAATGAGCATACCAGCCCAGATTCAAAGTAAACACACCCTTTATCACAGAGGTATTAATTGATATGTATATCGACCTATATAGATATATTATGAACATATATGTATATATATAATGAGTGTTCTGAATAAGGGATACAATGATGCTGGAGTAAAATGACTACTAAGATAGCTGGAAACTAGACAGATATACATATAAACATTTACATAGGAAAATAATTCAAAAAACTTACCAAACCCCATTACATAAATTAAGTATATGTACATCAGTATGGTGGTGATGGTATTTTAGTAATGACTTTGTGATTTAAGGGTACACCTACAGTATAACAATAAACCCCTATCATAGGTACAATTCTATAGGGTATCTAGTATAAAGGAGTAAGATAATCACATGAAAGGAAATAAACATGAATTCTAGAAGTATCGATCTTTTATAATCTCAAACGGACAAATAATTTTCCTGACGATTATATATGAAAACCCCAAATTCTGGACGGAATCCCACAGACATAGGCTTTCCATGAAAACATTGCATATAACTGGTTCATAAGTCAAATTTATGAATGGGTGGAATAAGACTCAGGTTCAACTCCTACCAAAACTAATTTCATATCAGAATATAAGTATACGATGCATAAACGAAATTTGGAAGTCATCACACAATCTCGATGGAAAACAAAACCCTTAGGCGCATTTGTTACTATGCTACTTTTAGGCATACTATTGTGCACAACCAAATCATTTTGAGAAGGGACTATGTATTCAACAGTGAGATTCAATTCTGGAAAAATAACTAGAGAATTCGAATCTGTAATAACAAATCATTTTTTCGGAAATACCGAGGAAAATGTTAAACACAAAAATTGACAGATTAGAACCCATTTCCACAACGAAATAACACTCAAAGAATAATGATCATATTACTTAAATAGAACCACTATCTGAGTATCATAAGTCCAAATAGGTGCAAGCTTGGCATAATTTTTCTTCGTACCAAAATGTTTATACAAATCAGGGCGTACCATGTATCAACTGAATACAGAACTTGCAACTAAAAATATTCAAACATTAGGAATGGGACAAATCAGGGCGTACCATCGGTGCATGTAAACTTCAAATAGATAGAAGGGAACTGTGTTGGAACCCAAATACCTCTTTAAGGAGTGAATAAGGCGTCCCCATGCTTCGGTGTGACCGCACCTACACAAAGTAATGTGAAGCATTATAATGTATCCAACGGAAAATAATATGATTAAATTACAGAATAGAACATAATTAGAAAGGAGGCCGGTGAATACTTAACTGTAATGGAGGGTTTTTTCCTTCTGCCATCGTGCTACCCCGTACGCCTTCCAGACCGAAAGGGGAAGAGGAGATTGTGTCTCCCTGATGGGTACCCTCACACAACAAGGGGCCCATCATTAGCGATGAATACCCGTTTTAATCCAAAGAAAACACTGCAGGAAATGATTTGCATATAACGACCATAAAGTAATAGTAAATACATAAAATCATTGTGACATTTCAAATATGAACAGAAAAGAGTAAAATTCCTCTGACCATTAGAACGTCGCTCCTAATCAATATAAAGACACTAGCGAACACTCTAATTAAACATATAAGTTCTCTCAATATCAACAGTATGCCGAAAGGTTCATTACACACCCAAGTAAGGGAAAAACCGAACATGACACTCTGTCATCTAAGAGACTAACCGATGGGGAAATCGGGCCCAATAACAAAATCTCAATCAAAAATAGAATATCTTGAATGCACATTTCTAACAGACATCGTAATAAGTTTCCCCACGAGAGGAGAATAGCTCGGCCTCAACAAGAAGGCTAGCACAGAGAAAGGGGATAAACCGTGAAAGAACCTATACCTTGCTAGGGTACCACCTACCCCTCTTCACAATAACCTCGAAGAAAAACAAGAATGCTACCGAGGAACTAACCGAGAAACAAGAGCATGCAGAGACCTACCTAACAAGACATAAGGATCTGAATGCATAAATAAAGGAATAGTCAAGGGTAAACTTACCCCACACAGAGCTGCCCGTCGAGGAGTTCCTTCCAAGATTTCCACCCATCTGGCATAGGGGTCGAATCACAAACTCATGACCATGATGCTAAATCCAAACGGAAAATGGTCTGAAACGTTTCTTCCTCCTTCACCAAAACCAAAGCCGGAATGAAAGTGAAAGTGCTGAAGTAACCTTTCACATGGAGTAATGGGAATGGAGTCTTCGTACTTGGGCCATGTGAATATATGGTAAGTGTCGACATCTCATTGGGGCAATCCATCCAAAATCTGAATCAAATCGACTTATCTCAGGCACCTTAAATGTTGTAGACAGGCCTTTAAGGCACGAGGAGTACAACCTGTATCATTTTCTCTGGGTATTAATGGCAAGGTACCTGGATGGCCTACTTAGGGTTACACTTATCGCCTTACTATACCGGTTATACATTGAACCCAACTACCATTGATTTAACCATCCAAAGGGGATAGCCTAATTTCATTACTTGCCAAGTAATTTTATTTTAGCATGATTATAACCATAATTGTCACAAGATTATCCTCTGTGCGCTTTATATTCAATTGTGTAGTTTAGTGTCTGAGTTATACCCAAGCAGTTTATGTTTAAAAGTATTACGAATAATGTTAAACTCTTCTTGTAGACCCTATAAAAATATATATATCGGAACGAATGTTATAAGACCTTACATCTATGACCATCTCATTAATATGATAACGGTTCTAAGTGGTTACATCTCCTTAA
This sequence comes from Picea engelmannii, assembly GCA_009831015.1. Taxonomy (NCBI): domain Eukaryota; kingdom Viridiplantae; phylum Streptophyta; class Pinopsida; order Pinales; family Pinaceae; genus Picea; species Picea engelmannii. Next base: position 1,845,305 of record ML777187.1, read on the forward strand.
CATAAAGTGGGTTTTGGAAGCAAAACGGTAGATAATACCAAGTTACAATGAATCAGGATATCACTAGCTATGTACCTATGTTCGTATATAACTCAATACTGAAATAGGAAGAGGCAACATTAATGTTAAATAGGATAGAGAAGTAAAAGGAAATAAGACTACTGTACATTATGGTTGATGAATGAATGAAACTTTAAAGACACAGAATCAACTCAAAGTACCCAATTAAAAAAAAAAATTATGTAAATTTCAAGGTACATTACATATGGTATCAGAGCAAAAAGGTTACAACATTGGACCTAAACAAGGCAAAAATAGTTGCTTAGTATATATATTCTGATTTATGTAAAACTAATAAAAATCTTATGGTTATAGACAGAAAGTTGTTTCTGTTTTGCGTTAATTATGGCAGCTCAAGATGATGCAGAAATCAGGATGGGAGAAAACCCGCAGTAAGGACCCCCTGGAGATCCAAGACAGAACAGTGATGGAAGCTCACTCATGGAAGTGTTAGAAATAATGAGGAACCTTATTGTTGAATTATAGAATTTCAAAGCAGACAATGAAAAATTGAAAAAGGCACAACAGGAATAGCAAGAGATAAATGAAGTCTTGTTGCGCAGTATAGTGACCAAGAAAATCCCAAAGGATGATAACCACGAGGAAGAAGTTAGCAAAAGGGCCTCCAAGAACTTAAGGAGGAAAATAGAAAAAGGAGATAGTTCGTCAGAAGGAACACCTTCAGCTGAAGAAAAAACTAAATCGAACAAAAAAAGAAAACAAGTAGACCATCTCGAAGGAGAATTTAAAAAGATTAAATCATCTACCTTTGATGGAGAATCCAAGATGGGAGAAGAATATGAGGCATGGTTGTTGGACATCAAAAAACACTTCTAGATCTACAACTATTCCAGCAACATGAAGGTCAGAATGGCCATCTACAATCTGGAAGGGAAGGCCAGCATTTGGTGGCAGGACCTGAAATTGGCCAAGGGCCTAAAGGAGAAACAGTTGGAATGGTCTGACTTTAAAAAGAATTTCAAGAAACAATACCTTTCAAAAAGTTACTATGAAAGGAAGACAAAGGAGTTCTACAAGTTACGACTTGGACAGATGGAAATGGAGGACCTTATAAATAAATTTATGGAACTGCTAAGGTTCGTACTGTACATCCGTGAGGATAAAGTAAAAATTCAGCGATTTCTAAGTTGTCTACCACAGTCCTACAAGGACATAATTGAGTTTGACAACCCCAAATCCTTGAGCGAAGTATTCAAGAAGGCACGAATGTGCTACGGTCAGTATAAACAGTGAGTAGAGTTTCCCAAAGCACGGAAGGATAAGAAACAAGAGTGAATGAACCAGCAGAAGAAGGGGTACCAGTCAGCTCCTTATCAGAATACAACAAAAAGTTTCCCAAGATAGGATTTTCACTCCAACCATCTGAATATGCAAGGCAGTGGTAAACCAATAAACCTAGGAACTAAGAAGTTTGGAGACAACCCCCACGAGCCATTAAAGTGTTGGGAATGTGGAGAGCCTCATCTAAGGAGGAACTGTCCACGTTTGAGTTCAACAAACATAACTGTTTTTCATAATCTACAGGAAGCCTCGACAGTGGGAGACGTGGGCAGAAGCCTACATCAGATAAATGCAGCCATAGATGGTCGACAAGCTGACCACCAGTCCTCGGTGGTAGAAATCGAAGGTAAAATCAATGAAAATTGAATTTCTGTTTTAATTGACCATGGATCTATGTTAAGTTATATTACACCTAATGTGGCGGAGTCAAACAAACTTAAGAAACTGAAGCCTGCAAAATCATGGCTTATACAATTAGCGACTGGTACTAAAAGAAAAGTAGTTGACTTTGTCCTGGACTGTGAGTTCAGCTTAGATGGTCAAAATATAAAGACCCATCTGAACATCCTACCACTAGGATATTACAATATGATTATCGGGATTGATTGGTTGGAACAACACAAAGCAGTACTAGATTTCTATACAAAGATACTTAGCTATAAGGACGATTTTGGCACTGTTAGAACATCCCAAGGTATACCAAAATCGGTATTAGTCAGACAAGTTTCAGCAATGCAACTCAAGAAATGTATGAGGAAGGGATGTCAAGTTTATGCCATCCAAGTAACAAATCTGCTAGAAAAAGATGATAAGCCAAAACTAGAAGACTTTGTTGTCCTACGTGACTTCAGAGACATGTTTATGGATGAGATACCATAATTACCTCCTAGAAGGGAAATAGACTTCTCCATAGACCTACTACCAAGTTCAGCCCCTATCTCAAAGGCACCTTACTGAATGAGTCTACCAGAACTGACAGAATTAAAAATACAATTATAGGAATTATTGAACAAAGAGTATATCAGACCCAGTGTCTCACCATGGGGGGCACCAGTCCTCTTTATGAAAAAGAAAGACGGAACTCTAAGACTATGTATCGATTATAGACAACTGAACTAAATGACTATTAAGAACAAATACCCCTTACCAAGGATAAATGATCTGTTCGATCAAGTAGGTGGGGCCAAGATCTTTTCAAAGTTGGATTTATGATCCAGTTATCATCAAGTTAGGATAAAAGATGAGGACATAAGAAAAACAGCCTTTCGGACAAGGTATGGACACTACGAATTCATAGTCATACCTTTCGGACTCACTAATGAGCCAGCCATGTTTATGTGTCTGATGAACAGTATTTTCAGTCAGTACTTAGACAAGTTCGTGGTAGTATTTATCGACGATATTCTAGTCTATTCAAAAACGGAAGAAGAACATGATGAACACTTAAGGATAGTTCTGTAGACATTGAGGAAACACAAACTGTACGCCAAATTTGACAAATGTGACTTCTATCAGAAAGAAATACAATATTTAGGACATGTGATTTCAGCAGAAGGCATTGCTGTAGACCCGGAAAGACAAAAGCCATTATGAAATGGTCGGTGCCCAAGGATGTAGCATATATACAGTCGTTCATGGGAATCACGGGATATTACCACAGGTTTATAGAAGGGTTTTCCAAGATAGCATACCCTATCACTTCATTACAAAAGAAAGGAACTAAGTTTAACTGGTCAGAAAAGTGCCAAGACAGCTTTAACAAACTGAAGGGATTATTGACAACTACACCCATATTGAAGGTAGCAGACCCTGACAAAGACTTCACGGTATGTGTGGATGCAAGTAAAGAAGGACTAGGTGGTGTCCTAACTCAGGAAGGACACGTTATTTGTTATGAGTCTCAGAAATTAAAGGAACACGAGCGGAATTATGTCACTCGTGACTTAGAATTAGCAACAGTAATACACGCTTTAAAAATGTGTCGACACTACATAATGGGCAGAAAATTCCTACTATTAACGAACAATAGCGGTGTGAAATATTTGTTTAACCAACCAGACCTTAATTCAAGACAAGCAAGGTGGCTATCCTTCTTAAGCGAATTTGACTTCGAGGTCAGACATATCAAGGGTAAGGAAAATAATGTAGCAGATGCTTTAAGAAGAAGAGTCCATGGGATATTTGAGATAAGTATCAGTAGGGGCGAAAGTGATTTGGAACAAAGGATAAGCACAGTAGGTATTAACGATAGAAATTACACTAAGGTAATGACATAATTACAGAACAGTACCCCAAACTCAGATAAAACAAATCTAAGTATCGACAAGAAGGGACTACTACGATTTAAAAACAGGCTTTATTTACTAGATTCTGCAGAGTTAAAATTAACAGTCTTGGACGAAGTGCATAAGGAACTGTATTCTGGCCATCCAAGTTACTAGAAAATGATAACAACACTTAGAAAACTATTTGATTGGCCTAATATGAAGGGCGAAATAGCATAATACTTGTCTAGGTGCCAAGATTGTCAGCAGGTTAAGGCTGAACACCAGCATCCAGCCGGCCTATTACAGCCATTACCAGTACCAAATGGAAGTGGGAGACCATATCGCTGGATTTTATAACAGGTTTGCCTAAAACTCATAAACATAATGATTCTATTATGGTTGTAATCGATAAACTCAGTAAGTTTGCACACTTTATTCCTGTAAAGTCTACTTTTAAAGCTATAAACATTGTTGAAATATTCATGAAAGAAATTTTTAGACTGCATGGTATTCCTAAAATGGTTATTTCAGATAGAGACATAAAATTCACATCCGCCTTTTGGAAGGAATTTTTGTAAGGAAAAATACTAGCTTGAATTTCAGTACGTGTTATCACCCACAAATGGATGGACAGACCGAAAGGACAAATCAAATTGTGGAGGATATGCTCTACATGTACATAAGAACAAAACTGAACAAATGGGAAGACTATCTACACTTGGTATAATTTGCATATAACAATGGATACCAAACTTCGGCTAAATTGAGCCCTTTCGAAATACTGTACGACAAAAAATGTAAGACTCCAATTAGCTGGGATAGCCCGGCTAACAGACTCATGGTGGGACAAGAAATGCTCCAAGAAATGGAAAACATAGTAAGGAAGGTACAACAGAATTTGAAAGAAGCACAGGATAGACAGAAAAGCTATGCAGATCAGAAAAGAAGACACTTGGAATTCCAAGTGGGAGACCATGTTTATTTAAAGGTCAAAGCTCGAAGAAGCTCATTGAAGTTAGGAAACTGTGTCAAGATAGCACCTAGGTTTTGTGGACCCTTCGAGATACTAGCTTGAATTGGACCCGTAGCATACCAACTTGCACTCCTGGCTAATCTGAAAATTCATAATGTTTTTCATATTTCTTTGTTGAAAAAGTATATTCATGACCCTACTCATAGGAATGATTGGAACTTAGTTCAGGTAGAACCGGAAGGCGAGTTCCAGGTGGAACCCTAGTGCATTCTGGACCGGAGAGAAATAGCACTTCGGAACAGAGTTGTCGCTCAGGTAAAGGTGCAATGGAAGCACTTTAGTCCTGAGGAGGCCACTTGGGAGTTGGAGGGAGAATTGCGGAAATATCATCCAATCATGTTCCAGGAAAGGAACAAACACGGAATATAGTGTTTTACTGAAGGGGGAAAGGATGTGTCATCCCAAAAAAATAAAATATTTTTAAAATTTAAATGTGCTGAAAATTCATTCTGTTTTTAGTAAATTCGATTTTGGAAAATTTTTGCCATTTATGGAAATTCCGAATTTCGAATTTGATGATTGTAATTAATTATTATGACTGTTGGGAAGAGACCTGATTTTCCCCAACTAACTATTTGACTATGACACTTGGATGAAAACAGAATATTTTATTGATTGCAGGAGGACAAATGGAACAACCATGTTAAATTTAGCTGACCATGACTCCATGAGTGGGGAACACATTGGAATTAACTCTGGGCTGATTGTTACAAGTGGAAAATCGGTGATTTGGCCATTGGCAGCCCCTGAAAATCAGGGATTTAGAAAGCTGTGAAAATTCCCAAGGGAGGGAAAAATTCTAGGCAACTTAATAAATAGCATATGTGAGGAGGCAGGACGCTGCCAAGTATGCTGGGAAAGAAGACTATTGATTTTTTTGCCTTGTTTTTATGAGCACTACTGTGTGAGTGTGAGGCAAGGGGGATTCTGCTGAAATTAAAGGATATTGCTGGAGAGGAGATTTCAATTCTCCCTCATGGATTCATGGTCAGGCTAGGGGGTGAATTGGGCAAGTAGATTGACTTCCCTGTTCTACGGTTGGGAGGAATGTGGTTGCTCCCTTTGGCTTCCCGCAAATTTGACTCAGATATGTAACTCTACCTTATCCTTTTTAAATGTCATGTGTTGCAATCTGTTTACTTCTATATATGAATTTCTGGTTGAATGTTGTGGTGGAAAGATCTATCATTTTACTTCCTAATCGTTAGCTAGAAATGGACTTATCCATTTAGATGTGATGCTAAGTAATTACTAAGGTCATGGAATGTATCAAACAGTAAGACTAATTCTGTAGAAGTTACTAATCTCACGATAGAATGGACTATAGACTACATCTATCTTCTTAGTTAATTTTGTTAAGTAAAATGAAAATAAAATTGTTTGTATAAATACTTGAAGCCACGTGCACCAATATCTGTGGCAGATTTCATTTTTCGTAGATGCTTATAGTATACAATGAGCCTCCTCTAATGAGCATACCAGTCCAGATTCAAAGTAAACACACCCTTTATCACAGAGGTATTAATCGATATGTATATCAATTTGTACAGATATATTATGAACATATATGTATATATATAATGAGTGTTCTGAATAAGTGATACAATGACGCTGGAGTAAACTGACTACTAAGATATCTGGAAACTAGACAGATATACATATAAACATTTACATAGGAAAATAATTCAAAAAACTTACCAAACCCATTACAAAAATTAAGTATATGTACATCAGTATGGTGGTGATGGTATTTTAGTAATGACTCTGTGATTTAAGGGCACACCTATAGTATAACAATAAACCCCTATCGTAGGTACAATGCTATAGGGTATCTAGTATAAAGGAGTAAGATAATCACATGAAAGGAAATAAACACGAATTTTGGAAGTCCCGATCTTTTATAATCTCAAACGGACAAATAATTTTCCAGTCGATTATATATGATAAACCCCAAATTATGGACGGAATCCCACAAACATAGGCTTTCCACAAAAAACATTGCATACAACTGGTTCGTAAGTCAAATTTACGAATGGATGGAATAAGACTCAGGTAAAATGACGCAGTCACGCTCGCAAGCACGTCCTCTCACATGATCTTCTCTTCACACGGCCCGAAGAACTTTGTCGTTCTTTTATTTCCCTATCGGGAAATCTGCACCCACAGCAATCCTCGTGGGATCCCCCCTCTTTACTATCGGGAGATTGGAATTCGCAGCTTTGCGAATCCTATGGTCGAGCGTTGTACTCTCGAATTCCCGAATGTCGATATAGTCAACGCTGACCCTTTCCTATCGGGGTTTCCTCTATCGCGACTTCGCTACTCACAATGTCAAACAACTCACTTTACCGACTCCCAAAACCCGATATGCCGATTACCTGACACACGTGTGAGTTGACTTTTCCACACCCTGTCTCCTCGCCAAGATTTCGGATTTCACGGTATCGCGAATCCTGATGCGATGTTTTCGGCACTTCACCCTACGCAATTCTGAAAATCATGTCACCTATCCACTCCGCTAACTCCTGTGGCCCCACACTATTCCTTTGGCTGTTGGGATATCATGTTTCGCTATTCTGCAATTCCTGATGCACTGATTTCAGGACTTCAACCGGCGAAACCCCGATATGAGATGCTCACGTGTGGATCCCACAGTCCTTGTGGCTTGAATCAACGGTTCTGCCCCTCCAGAGCTTTGAACCCTGTGGAATACCCTGTCGTATCTCCCTTGCACCTCTATGAGATCTAACAGCTCACGAAGTTTTGTGAAATCTCCTCAGAGAATTCTGTCTGTTCCTCCTGATGAAATTTACGAAATGACTAAGTGCTCCTCCACAACTTGCCCCCTGCACGCGAACTTGCGATGCCTCTTATGAACTTCCTGTCACAGCCTCCCTACATTGTCCTTCAACAGGTTTGAAGTCCTTATCCTTCCTGAGCTTTCTCAACTCTGAATCTTTCAGAGAACCTTGCACGCACCCCTTGAGGCAAACATTCAACAGCTTCTAAGTGTTGAATCTTCGACTCTGCACACACCTACAGTGGCAGTCCTTCAACTCTCGCTCAGGCTCGCAACCCTGAACTTCACTCGGCTTGCACACTCCCTGCACGGATCCTACGCCCAACTGCACCTTTGGGTGAATGAGAACAAAAGTTAAACTACCTGAGCCCCCTGTCAAGACACTCCTTGCGAACACTTCAACTGTACTCCTTGCAGGAACTCTAGCTCAAATAGAGAAACAATTGAAACTCATTTATTCTCCCCTTCAGACTTCAAACTTAAACATGAAATCATATACACAGCATATAAAGCAATTGTATAACAGGAAACAAACATCTATGAGCATACCATTCAACATCAATACATAGAGAACAACACAAAACCATGAGTTTGAATCAACTTCTTTCTATTAATTCAAATGTCTATACATGGGTGTTCTTACACAGCTCTCTGCATGCTCTTCTTCTCAATGCTCAGAATCATGTTACAATACACAATGAGGGTGTCTATATCCTGTTTCCCTCTTGCGCTTTCAAGCAGTCTAATCTAGAATTAAATTCTATCTACGTGCATTAACTATCTTAAATGCCTCCTACCTACTAACGATGAGAGCTAATGGCTCAAGGTCTGATTACAATTTACAAGTGCACCTCATCTTAAATGACTCATTTAAGATGGCACAACAATCTAAGGGAATTTCAAAATTTGTGTTGCCGCTCGTCCAACTATCTGATTGCTTCCGCGCTGGCTCGCTTGATGTGGGAGATGCTCCTACATCATACTCCCTCGCTTGAAAACTTTCATGGGCTCCTGTCCATGATCTCCTACACGGTCTTTCCATGCCTCTGTATCTCGGCTTCAGTATCCCAGCTGGCATCTTCAACTGGATGATTCTTCCACTTGACCAGATACTCAAAGTATTCTTTCCTCGTGGTCTTCTTGCCAATTATTTTGTCCAGTATGTACTCCATCTGTGGCTTATCTGCAACTGGAATCTGCTTTGTCCACTGGATCACTGATTGCTCATATCCAGTCTCTGTCTCTTCAGCTCTATATGGGTACAAATCTGAGATATTGAATATCGGAGAAATTCTGATCCCATCGAGTATTTCAATCTCGTAAGCATTTGCCCCAAATTTCCTCAAGACCCTACATGGCCCGATTTTCTTCATTTTCAGTTTATTATATGTTCCTATCAGGAACCTTTCTTTCCTCAAATGTGCTAGAACCAGATCACCAACCTCAAATTGAAGTTGTCTTCTATGTTTATCTGTCCTGCGCTTATACTCCTGACTTGATTTCAACAATCGCTCCTTCACCTGACTATGAAGTCCCTTCATCACCTTTGCGAATTCTTCTGCACTAGTGCTCCTAGTCGTAATCTGTTCTGAATCCATCATTTCAGAAATTCCCCTTGGCTGCATGCCATAAAAAACCTAAAATGGACTCTGCCCTGTGCTCCGGTTGACTGAGTCATTATACGCAAACTCTGTCTGTGGTAATATGTTGTCCCACTGGCTGTGGTGTTCTATCACCAAGCTTCTCAGCAAGTCTCCCAGACTTCTGTGTACCACTTCCTTCTGTCCATTCGTCTAAGGATGATAAGCTGAAATAAATGCCAAGTTAGTTCCCAGCTTCTTCCATAAGGTTCTCCAAAAATTCCCTATGAATTTGGTGTCTCAGTCCGAAACTATACTCTTTGGCAACCCATGAAGTCGAATGACCTCTTTGAAAAACAGGTTCGCAATGTGAGTTGCGTCACTGGTCTTCTGACATGGAATGAAGTGTGCCATTTTGGAAAATCTATCCACCACCACAAAGATTCAATCACAACCTCTTTGTGTTCTTGGCAACCCCAATACAAAATCCATGCTAATCGCATCCCATGGCCTCTCTGGTATGGGAAATAGTTGATAAAATCCCGCATTCTGCTTCCTTCCCTTCGAATGCTGGCAAATTTTGCATCTGTCCACAAATCTCCTGACATCAGCTTGCATTCCTGGCCAAAAGTATGACTCATTCAGCTTTGCAAACGTCTTGTCATGACCAAAGTGCCCTGCCAATCCTCCACTGTGTTTCTCCTTCAGCAGATTCTCCCTCATGGAGCATTTCAGAATACACAGTTGATTACCCTTGAATAGCAATCCTTCCTGGATCATGTAGTCTATCCATTGGCTTCGGTCTCTGAGAATTGGATTCTCAACTGCTTCGTACGCCTCTTTAAAATCTGGATCATCAGTGTACATGTCCCTGAGATCATCAAAACCCAGCGTTTTGACTTTGAACTCCTGCAACAGCAAACACTTCCTACTCAAAGCATCAACAACTTTGTTAGTAGTACCAGAAATATGTTTTATCACAAAAGTGAAATTCTGCATATACTCAACCCATTTGACATGTTTCTAATTCAACTTTTCCTATTGAGTCACAAACTGCAATGCCCGATTGTCACTGTACAAAACAAACTCTTTCGAGATCAAGTAATGCCTCCATTTCTTCAGTGCCTAAACGATAGCATATAAATCCTTGTCATAAGTGGAGTACTTCAATTTCACTTCATTCAGCTTCTCGCTGAGGTATGCTATCGGCATGTCTTCCTGGCTCAAGACTGCCCCAATTGCAAATCCGCTTGCATCGCATTTCACCTGAAATGTCTTGTGGAAATCCGACAACACCAGAACTGGTTGTTCCGTAATCTTCCTCTTCAATAGATGGAAACTCTTTTCATCCTCTTCAGTCCAGTGAAAAGACTTATGTCTTTTCTTCACTGTGTCCATCATTGTTGCGCTAATTCCACTGAAATTCCTGACGAAATTTCGGTAGAAACTAGCCAATCCATGGAAACTTCTCACCTCGAAAATATTTCTCGGTGATGGCCAATTCTTGATCACTTCCATCTTATCTGGATCCATCCTCAACTCATTTGCCAAAATAAAAAAACCCCAAGTAAATGATCTCTGTCTTCATGAATGAGGATTTCTTCATGTTTATCAACAACTTCTCCTGCTGTAGTTTCTGCATCACTGTAGCCAAATGCTTCAGATGCTCTTCCACTGTTTTACTGTAAACTAGTATGTCATCCAAATACACAATGACAAATTTTCCGATGAACTCCCTCAAGACTTTGTTCATCAGTCTCATGAAGGTACTTGGTGCATTTGTTAAGCCAAATGGCATAACAAGCCATTCATACAACCCTTCACTGGTTTTGAATGTTGTCTTCCATTCGTCACCTTCTCTCATGTGGATTTGGTGATAACCACTTTTCAAATCAATCTTTGAAAAATGCTTTGCTCCACTCAAGCAATCCATCATATCATCCATCCTCGACAATGGAAATCTGTACCTGATGGTTATCTTATTGATCGCCCTTGAATTAGTACACATCCTCCAGCCTCTGTCTTTCTTCGGACTGAGTATTGTTGGAACAACACATGGACTCAAGCTCTCCCTGACTAAACCTTTGTCCAATAAATCCTGGACTTGCCTCTTAACCTCCTCATTCTCTTGCGGCGTCAACCTGTACACAACTTTATTTGGTAAACTAGGTCCTGGTATGAGATCAATATGGTGACTCACACTTCTGATCGGTGGCAACCAACAAGGTAATTTGTCCACTATTATGTCAGCGAACTCTCCCAGCAGTTCCTGAATCTCTTCTGGAAAATCATCCACTCTTGTGCTAGTCAGAACAATCTTAGGCTTTCTGACCACCATGAACTGTGGATCCTCCTTCTTCTTAACCTCTGTAAGAAGTTCCTTCCCACTCATGAGAAGTACTGTGTTGCTTACCTCCGACTTCACCTCTTTATCCTTGATTGGAAGTAACATGTGTGTCCTCCCATTCTCCTCCAGGGTGTATGTGTTCATTCGCCCATCATGAATCACATTTCTGTCATATTTCCATGGTATACCCAACAATAGATGACAAACATCCATAGGAATGACATCACACAATATCTTATCATTATATCCTCCTATCTTGAATTCAACTAAACATTGTTTAGTGACAGTTACCTGGTGTCCTTTCTGTAGCCACGAAACTTTGTATGGGCTTCGATGATCAGTCATCTCCAGCTCTAGCTTCTCTACCATCTCTGTAGATACAAGATTATTCGTGCTACCACTGTCTACAATGACCTTGCATACCCTGTCCTTGGTCTTGCAAGCAGTCCTGAAAAGTCTAGTCCTTTGGACTAAATTCTCCACCTCCTTCTTGGGTGTCAAAAGGACTTTCCGCATCATCAACGATCTTCCGCCTTCAGCGTCCTCTGCCTCAACATCCCGCTTCTGCGCTTCGGCGATGTGACCTTCTCCAATGTCCTTCTTTTTGTCTGGACACTCATAAGACTTGTGACCATTATTCCCACATGTGAAGGAGGTGATTACTCCACCTCTTCCTCTTCCTCTACCTCTAGTACGAGGAAAAGTGTTGTTGTCAGCATAATCTCCTCTCTGCTCATTATGCTTCCCTCTCTGTTCAGCATATTTCTGTCCTTGCTATGAGGTTCCACCTCTCTAAACCCGAGTCTGAGGTTTCTTCCAGTCCTCCTTGGGCTTCTAATATTTATCCTGGGTAACTGACTTACCTCTTGGCTGACTTCTTCCTCGGCCCCTCTGACTCTGTTTTCGGCTCAGCTTCTCCTCCGCTTTCAGAGCCATTTGATAAGCATCTTCCACTGTTTGGATGGTTACCATTCTCATCTCATCCTGGATATCATATCTCAGACCATTCATATATCTGGCAACTTTTTCATCATTGTTCTCCCAATGACCTACCCTGATGTTCAGTTTATAGAATTCCTCAGTATATTCCTTCACTGTCATCAACTTCTATCTCAAGTTCTGCATCCTCCTGAACAGAGTAATTTGGTAATCTCTCTGGATGAATTTCGCCTTCATCTTTGTGATCATTCGATCCCATCTCTTGATCTTCTGCTTGCCCTTGGATGGTCTGTTAGCTTGTAGTTCATCCCACCACAATGTTACATGTCCCTTCAATCTCGTGACAACATGCTTGACTTTCTTGTCCTCCTCGACATCTTCATAGTCAAAGTATGTGTCTAGAGCTCTAATCCAATCTAGAAGCTCCTCTGCATCCAAGTTTCCCTCATAAACTGGAATGTCCATCTTTTCCCTTGCACCCATCTTGGCAATAACTCATCAAATGCTCGTTTGATGCATCTTTAGCTACAACTTCTTCTTCATGTTCAGCCTCTATTTTGCTTTCGGTATCACTTAGATCCCCTGCACTGGCTGTGCGTCTTTGAGCTGTCTCCATGTCTTCGAGTCTAGCCCATAGATCACAAATCTCCCTCTCCATAACTGCGTCTGTCATCTGCCTGCCTCTTCTTCTCGGAATTTCTCTATCCTCTGGATCGGGTGTCTGCGCGTCCCTTCTCCTTGGCGGCATGGCGAATTCTCCTTCTTCTCTGCTATAGAAAGCAAAGAACCTTTATGTGATCTGATATCAAACTGACGTTGTGTATCAGAGTGCTCCTTATCTCCTATGCCTCCCTTGCCTGAAATATACAGACGAGAATCAGGCTCTGATACCAACTTGACGCAGCCGCGCTCGCAAGCACGTTTTCTCATAGGATCTTCTCTTCACACGGCCCGAAGAACTCTGTCATTCTTCTATTTCCCTATCAGGAAATCTACACCCACAACAATCCTCATGGGATCCCCCCTCTTTACTATCGGGAGATCGGAATTCGTGGCTTCGCGAATCCTATGGTCGAGCGTTGTACTCTCGAATTCCTGAATGTCGATACAGTCAACGCTAACCCTTTCCTATCTGGGTTTCCTCTATCGTGACTTCGCTACTCGCGATGTCAAACAACTCACTTTACCGAATCCCAAACCCCGATATGTCGATTACCCGACACACGTGTGAGTTGACTTTTCCACACCCTGTCTCCTCGTCGGGATTTCAGATTTTGTGGTATCGCGAATCCTGATGTGATGTTTTTGGCACTTCACCCTACGAAATTCTGAAACTCGTGTCACTTGTCCACTCCGCTAACTCTTGTGGCCCCACACTATTCCTTTGGCTGTCGGGATATCGCGTTTCGCGATTCCGCGATTCCTGATGCACTGATTTCAGGACTTCAACTGGCGAAACCCCGATATGAGATGGTCACATGTGGATCCCACGGTCCTTGTGGCTCAAATCAACGGTTCTGCCCCTCCTGAGCTTTGAACCCTGTGGAATATCCTGTCGTATCTCCCTTTCACCTCTGTGAGATCTAACGGCTCATGGAGTTTCACAAAATATCCTCAGAGAATTCTGTTTGGTCGTCCTGAGGAAATTTACGAAATGACTAAGTGCTCCTCCACAACTTGTCCCCCTACACGCGAACTTGCGATGCCTCTTACGAACTTCCTGTCGCAGCCTCCCTATGTTGTCCTTCAATAGGTTTGAAGGCCTTATCCTTCCTGAGCTTTCTCAACTCTAAATCTTTCAGAGAACCTTGCATTCACCCCTTGTGGAAAACATTCAATAGCTTCTAAGTGTTGAATCTTCGACTCTGCACACACCTGCAGTGGCAGTCCTTCAACTCTCGCTCAGGTTCGCAACCCTGAACTTCACTCGGCCTGCGCACTCCCTGCACGACTCCTATGACCAACTTCACCTTTGGGTGAATGAGAACAAAAGTTAAACTACCTGAACCCCCTGTCAATGCACTCCTTGCGGACACTTCAACTGCACTCCTTGCAAGAACTCTAGCTCAGATAGAGAAACAATTGAAACTCATTTCTTCTCCCCTTCAGACTTCAAACTTAAACATGAAATCATATACACATCATATAAAGCAATTGTATAATAGGAAAAAAACATCTATGAGCATATCATTCAGCATCAATACACAGAGAACAACACAAAACCATGAGTTTGAATCAACTTCTTTCTATTAATTCAAATTTCTATACATGGGTGTTCTTACGCAGCTCTCTGCATGCTCTTCTTCTCAATGCACAGAATCATGTTACAATACACAATGAGGGTGTCTATATCTTGTTTCCCTCTTTCACTTTCAAGCAATCTAATCTAGAATTAAATTCTATCTACCTGCATTAACTATCTTAAATGCCTCCTACCTACTAAGGACTAGAGATAATGGCTCAAGGTCCGATTACAATTTACAAGTGCACCTCATCTTAAATGACTCATTTAAGATGGCACAACAATCTAAGGGAATTTAAAAATTTGTGTTGGAGCTTGTCCAGCTGTCTGATTTCTCCCATGCTGGCTCGATTGATGTGGGATGTGCTCCTACATCATTCAACTCCTACCAAAACTAATTTCATATCAGAATATAAGTATACGATGCATAAACGAAATCTAGAAGTCATCACACAATCCCGGTGGAAAACAAAACCCTTAGGCGCATTTGTTAATTTGCTACTTTTAGGAATACTATTGTGCATAGCCAAATAATTTTGAGAAGGGACTGTGTATTCAACAGTGAGATTCAATTCTGGAAAAATAACTAGAGAATTCGAATCTGTAATAACAAATCATTTTTTTGGAAATACCGAGGAAAATGTTAAACATGAAAAGTGACAAATTAGAACCCATTTCCACAACGACATAACACTCAAAGAATAATGATCATATTACTTAAATAGAACGACTGTCTGAGTATCATAAGTCCAACCAGGCGCAAGCTTGGTGTAATTTTTCTTCATACCAAAATGTTTATACAAATCAGGGTGTACCCTGTATCAACTAAATACAGAACTTGGAACTAAAAATATTCAAACATTAGGAATGGGACATAGCCTTGACCATCGGTACATGTAAACTAGAAATAAATGGAAGGGAACTGTGTTGGAACCCAAATACCTCTTGAAGGAGTGAAGAAGGCATCCCCATGCTTCGGTGTGACTGCACCTACACAAAGTAATGTGAAGCATTATAATGTATCCAATGGAAAATAATATGATTAAATTACAGAATAGAACGTAATTAGAAAGGGGGTCGGTGAATACTTAACTGTAATGGAAGGTTTTTGCCTTCTACCATCGCGCTACCCCGTATTCCTTCCACACCGAAAGGGGAAGAGGATATCGTGTCTCCCTTATGGGTACCCTCGCACAACAAGGGCCCATCATTAGCGATGAATACCAGTTTTAATCCAAAGAAAACACTGCAAGAAATGATTTGCGTATAACGACCATAAAGTAATAGTAAATACATAAAATCATTGTGACATTTCAAATATGAACAGAAAAGATTAAAATGCCTTCGGCCATTAGAACACCGCTCCTAATCAATATAAATACACTAGCGAACACTCTAATTAAACACAGAAGTTTTCTCAAGATCAACAGTATGCCGAAAGGTCCATTATGCACCCAAGTAAGTGAAAAATCAGACATGACACTCTGTCATGTAAGAGACTAACCGATGGGGAAACCAGGCCCAATAACAAAAGCTCAATCAAAAATAGAATATCCCGAATGCACATTTCTAACATACATCATAATAAGTTTCCCCACGAGAGGAGAATAGCTCAGCCTCGACAGGAAGGCTAGTATAGAGAAAGGGGATAAACCGTGAAAGAACCTAAACCTTTCTAGGGTACCACCTACCCCTCTTCACAATAACCTCAAAGAAAAACAAGAATTCTACGAAGGAACTGACCTGGAACCAAGAGCATGCAGAGACCTATCTAACAAGACAGAAGGATCTGAATGCATAAATAAAAGAACAATCAAGGGTAAACTTACCCCGCATAGAGCTTCCCATCGAGGAGTTCCTTCCAATATTTCCACCCATCCGGCACAGGGGCCGAATCACAAACTCATGACCACAATGCTAAAGCCAAATGGAAAATGGTCTAAAACGTTTCTTCCTCCTTCACCAAAACCAAACCCAGAATGAAAGTGAAAGTGTTGGAGTAAACTTTCGCATGGAGTAATGGGAATGGAGTCTTCGTACTTGGGCCATGTGAATATATGGTAAGTGTCGACATCTCATTGGGGCACGCCAGCCAAATTCTGAATCAAATAGACTTATCTCAGGTGCCTTAAATATTGCAGACATGCCTTTAAGGCACGAGGGTTCCAACCTATATCGTTTTCTCAGAGTATTAATGACAAGGTACCCGGATGGCCTACTTAGGGTTACACTTATCGACTTACTATATCGGTTATATGTTGAACCCAACTACCATTGCTTTAACCATCTGAAGGGGATAGCCTAATGTCATTACTTACCGAGTAATTTTATTTTAGCACGATTATAACCATAATTGTCACAAGGTTAGCCTCTACACACTTTATATTCAATTGTGTAGTTTAGTGTCCGAGTTATACCCAAGTAGTGTTTGTTTAAAAGTATTCCGAATAATGTTAACCTCTTCTTGTAGACCCTATAAAAATATATATATTGGAACGAATGTTATAAGGCCTTACATCTATGACCATTTCATTAATATGATAACGGTTCTAAGTGGTTACATCTCCTTATCATAAAGTGGGTTTTGGAAGCAAAATGGTAGATAATACCAAGTTACAATGAAACAGGATATCACTAGCTATGTACCTATGTTCATATATAACTCAATACTGAAATAGGAAGAGGCGACATTAATGTTAAATAGGATAGAGAAGTAAAAGGCAATAAGACTATTGTACATTATGGTTGACGAATGACTGAAACTTTAAAGACACAGAATCAACTCAAAGTACCCAATTAAAAAAAAAATTATGTAAATTTTGAGGTACATTACAGGCCACTTGGGAGTTGGAGGGAGATTTGTAGAAATATCATCCAATATTATTCAAAGAAAGGAATGAACACTAAGGACAGTGTTTTATTGAAGGGGTAAAGTATGTAACATCCCCCAAAATAAATTATTTTTGAATTTGAAATTCTTAGGAAAATTATTTCCGTTTTTAGTAAATTCGAAATTGGAATTTTTTTGTCATTTATGGCAATTCTGAATTTTGAATTTAGTTAATTGTAATTAATGATTATGACTATTGGGCAGAGGTTTGATTTTACCCAACTAACTACTTGACTATGACACTTGTATGGAAAAAAAAAATTATAATTATTATTGAAGGACAAATGGAACAAACATGTTAAAATCAGTTGACGATGACTCAATGAGTGGGGAACATGTTGGAACTACCTCAGGGATGATTATTACAAGTGTCAAATTAGGAATTTGGCCATTGGAAGCCCCTGAAAATCAGGGATTTGTAAATCTATGAAAATTCCCAAAGGGAAAAAGACCTAGGCATTTTTGTTTTGGAATATATAACATATGTGAGGAGGTAGGACGTTGACTAGTATGCTAGGGAAAGAAATATATCTCTTGTTGTTACGAACACTACTTGATGAGTGTGAGGCAAGGAGAAGACTGTTGAAACTGAAAGGCATTTGCTGAGGAGGAATTCTAAATTATCCCTCATGGACTTAGGGTTAGGCTAGGGGGTGAACAAGATAAGTGATTTGTCTACCCTGTTCTAAGGTTGGGAGGAACGTGGTTGTTCCATTTGTTGTTCGAAAATTTTGTTTAGATATGTCTACTTTCTCCTTCTATGTTTACATGTCATGATGAATTATTGCCTGGTGGGATTTTTATCTGATTTACATATGTATGCGATGTTCTATTATTAAATTCTGAAGGAACTATAATTGTACTTATAAGGATTCTACTCCAGTAATTATGTTAGGAATTTCTGCCATTTCGATGCATCTAGTATGACTGATTATTCTGTTAGTAAGCACCATTCTAGAGGTAGACCTGATAATTTCGAACATTTCACACCTATATATA
>ML777187.1:1870737-1893515 GCA_009831015.1 Picea engelmannii
CTTCTGTTGCGCTGCTTCTCTGCCCAACTTCTCCTTGCTGGGAGTCTCTGTTGATCTCAACATCAGCCTTCTGACGTATTCTATCACCTCATCCAGCTGCTATAATGGCTGGCTCTATTCATGCAGTCTCCTTAGCTGCATTTTCTTTCTACAGATGGGCGGATCATCATGATCTCCTATGTTATCCTCTTCTGCTTCCAACCTCACCTGTTGGATGTGCAAGCTATGCACTATCACCCTTCTCTCCAGGGCTTCAATATGTTCACACAGATCAGCAAATCTCATGTTGTCTGCATCTTCTTCTTCAGCTTTTGCAATCTCCAACGTTGCAGTCTTTTCAGCTTCCTGGATGAAAATATTAAGCCATCCTCAAAATGCTCATCTTCTTCCCCTGCTTGGGTAGTCTCTAATGTCTTATCTAATTCTTATTCCCTGACAGTCACAGCTGATTGTCTGTCTCCTGCTGTTGCTGCTTCATCTACAACACAGATCTCTGCCTCCCCTGGGCTAAGTGGTAGGAATACCTCAATTCCCCCAGTCATTAGAAGATTTCTCCGATCTTCCTTCTCTGTCAGCTACCTTTGCTGATCCAGCTCCATCTCTGAGCTCATTTTCTCTTTCAACTCCTTGGGATGATTTGAACTCACCTTTGAGTCCATGAGACTCTCAAACAGTCCCATTTCCATTCCCATGCCCACCTGGCCATTTGGAAACTTTATGTTGCCCTCCTGGCAGTCCATGAGATCCCGGAGTGACCTCGTCTCATTTCCCTCCTAGCAATGTGAAATTCCCTAGCTGTCCTCATGACAGTCTATGAGATCCTACAGAAATCTCAACTCCTTGCCCTCCTGGAAATTAGGAATTTCTTTGCTACCCTCCTGGTAGTCCTTGAGATCTTCAGCTAATCCCAATTCATCCTTACTACTGAGGTTTCTCCCAGTCTCTGGTTCACATACCTGAACCACTTCCTCAGGTCTGTCGAGGTTTTCAGCATGCCTCAACCATCCTCTTAACAACCTATGTTGTTTTCTAGCCATCAACTCCTTGACTGGCCATTTTACCTTCGGCTTCCTCATGGGCCATTCATATACCCATCTTGACTTGGCGTTCTGCTGCATCCGCAATGCAAGCTTTTCTATCTCTGCCCTTATATCAGCAAGCTCTTCATCTATTCCTTCTTTTCTCATCAGCTTTGGGTCTTCCCTTCCAACATATCTACGGCCTTCAATAGCCATCTTGTTGTCTCTATCTTCCTTTGCCTTCTTGCTTCACCTGAAATATACATATGAAATCCCGCTCTGATACCACAATTGACGCAACACCCCTCTACCCTCTGCAGGTATAGCATCGACCTCCCAGTCTCTGGATCGTTCAATAACCTTCCCGAAGCCGAAGCGGCTCTCTTGATTCCCTGCTGGAATTTAAATTTTCTGATCCACAGGTCCTTCTTCCCTGGTCGTGGTCTTCTGCACACGACCATGAATTTTGGGTTTTGGAACCCTCAGTGTCCTGATGTCAAGAGCCTCTATCCCCTTGACCTCCCGATCATCGAAATGTCGATTTTTCGAAAAGGATTTCCTTGCATTGGCACTTTTGGCTATGCCCCTAGTCCATGTGACCACTCCTCATAAGACCACAATCTTATTTCCTTTTGGGACTTGTCAATACGAGAGCCCGAACTCCTATCAACGAGACTTTCAAATTCCCGATTTCAGATTTGCCGAAATGGCCTTTCCTTTCGAGGTTTTATTTTTTCGAAAGTATGGATTACGGCCATGTGTCCTCCCTCAGATGGATGGTCCTCATCATTTCGGGACTTTGTCGGGTGAGAATTCAAAAGACTCCTTCCCCTTCTATTTCTCGATGTCTGAATCCCTGAAATGGGTGATCTCGCGACACGTGTCCTCCCCAATCAGATGGCTACGATCTTTTTCACTATTTTGGGACTTCCACCATGGAATGTCCCAATCTCTTGTCCTCGAGACCTCCAAAATCTCGAATTCCAAAATCCCGATAGCTCAACTATTTCAGGACTTTTGTCTCTGTTCACGAAGGTTTAACCCTTGTGCAACTCCTGACAGATCCAACAGTTGTCGGTGATTCTGAGCAAGATCTGACAGCTCACGATCTCTCCCACCTTGTGCACTCTCTTGCTTCTCCCTGGACGTGGAAAACCAATTTTCCAAATCTCTTCCTCAGCCTGATCCAACGGCTGTTGTGCCCCTCCTGAGCATGCGCTTTCTTCCCAAACTTGGAAGAATTTCCAAAAGCCAAAGGCCTCAACCCTTGCTCTCTTTCCTCAGCGAACTCTCTGATCTTGAGTCCCTTGCCTGTGCGCATAAAAACACTACTCCTCCTGAGCTTTACTCTCTAATCCTCAAGGGATTATGCAACTTTTGTGCCTCTATAGAGTCCCTGCGCACATGAAGGTGCTATCCATCCTGAGATTTCCTATAGCTTTGACCTCTAAGAAACTCAGTCTTTTTTCTTTCTCCTTCAGATGGAGAATCTGATGTCCTCCTGACTATCCTTTCTCAAGAAACCTATTACTGAGTCTTCAGGGTGTTCAACAACCCTGTGAAGATCCTTCTCCTTGGACTCTTCTCCAAATTCCAGAACTCAAAGAGTTCTCTCTATTCTCTCTGGCACTTACTCAATGCCCTCCTAGCAGAGTGTCTAGAATCTTCAGTGATTCTGACTTCTGTTAAACTCACAACGGAGTTATTCCTCAGCACTCTGTGCCTGTGCTCAATGCCCACTTGGCAGAGATTTACATAAATCCTCAGAGATTATGTCTTCCACTATGTCTTCCTCTACACAATCCTGCCTCCAAGGTATTCAATAACCTTGAGGTCTTCCTCTGAGCCAATGATTTCAGCTACTGTGCCCTCCTGGCACACCTTTGTTTGAATCCACAGAATTCAGAAATGCACTCTCTGTGCACGGCTATCAGAACCCACAGTGTTCTGTCACACCCTCCTGGTGTGAAGCCTCAAAGAACTCCAAACCTGAAAATCAAAGAACCCAATAGATAGAAGAACCTATCTGTCCCTGCAAATGCATACCTAACATACATCTACAGCATAAATAGAACACACATAGACATTCACACAACACGGACAATATATAGGAAAAACTGCTCTGGTTTGTATTAATAAAAATGTCCCTTTACAAAGGTGTTCTGAGCACGGACTTTAACAGAGTCTTAGCTCTTCTCAACTCTCTCTTTCTCTCTGTCATGTGATAATACAAAGAATATCTCTCAATCTTTTACATGAGGGGGCTCTTTGAGCTCTTCCCTCCAAACTCACCTACCCTATTCAATTACATTGAATGGGTTGTCTAGTCCAGAATTGGATCTAGATCTTAGCCTTACAAACATTCAAGGCTATCTACTCTAATGCCTGCGCAAAGTTACGGCTCCATGGCTCAACAGCCTACAACATTAATTACATTCAATTTCAAATTTGAAATGAAGTTGCGCCTCTTCCCATTTAATGTGTGCACTGGCGTGGGCTGGTTGGCTGGTTGGCTGACGTGGAGAGATGCTCCTGCATCAGAAAACTACTTTAGTTTACAACAAAGATTGTAGTGGATGACCTAGAATGACAAGACTCCTTACGGGAGGTCAGGTGAAATATAAAGGTTTGACACAATGAAATGTGATCTGTTCATACATAAATTACAGTGAGGACCCGTAGAGAATGACTGTTTACATAATGGATAATCCAGACACAATGAAATGTTATCTGTTCATACAGAAATTATAGTGAGGACCCATAGAGAATGACTATTTACACAATGGATAATCAAATTTCCACCTTTGATGAAGAACCCCCATATAATAAATTTTAAAACACAGAGTTACAGCTTTGGCCATGACGTTATTCCATAGAAAACCTTCTAATATTTAAAACACTTAGGGTTCGAGAAGAAAATTCTTCGTTTACATAAGAGATGGAGGCTGGAAATAAAAGAGTAATTATGAAGCGACAGAGCCCGGTTTCAATCGAACTCTATCTTCATTACAGTAGTCTAGGTTCCTACTTAAGAGCCTTTACAGAAACAGATAATAAGTTTTTCCAAAAGCTTCAATGCTCGGGAGGATATAGATAGAATATACGCATATTTACTAGACATGGTAACCACATAGTACAAAGGAAGAATAACCAGCATAGAAGAATGCTTACCTTTCAAAGACTTTGACCAATGTTCTCTAAAGACACTCATTTCATCGATGCAAGTCGCAACTTCATGATGGCTATCATTACATTTAGTCGAAGAGTGACAGAGTTCATTTGGCCAAGTTTTGCATATACACAGGGATAGGAATTGACAAAATGACACTGGAAAACACCTAATGAGCCAAGTAATGGATGAGTAAAGAATTTGTGCAGAGTCCATGTCACCGATTTGAGGTGGCGAGAGAAAAATTTGCACGGAGGTCAAGCATTAATCCAAGGATTACGCCACAGGGTCTCTGTTTAATATCGCATGAAGGGTATTTAAAACTTGACAGTACACTCCTACCACCATACGTAATGCTCAGTTATGGAGAAGAATAAGTGCAGACCAATTAGGTTTAGATCACACTCCTTTGGTCATTCTGGTTATGTTTTAACACTTCACCGTAGCCTAGTAACTGCTTGAATACTCTTAGTTAACATGTGGGCAATCAAATAGTAATCATTCCCCTTTGTGGTAATCACTTTGTCTCGAACGTTAATACTTATATAAACAAACACCATGATATTAATGTATGATCAGGTTGTTATTGGTTATGTGTTATTCGATGGAATTTGCGCAAACAGGAAAAAAATCCTATAGTTTACAAAGAAAAATACCTTTTATTCTATAATGAATACTAATGAAATATAAGCCTTGGCTAATAGTTTCACCCCACCCTTGTAGAGGGTAGAGTTGACAGGTCCTAGTAGATATGTGTACATAGACAAGAAGTGGAAAGAGCAAGTTATGGATGCCAAGAGGGTAGTGAAACCACTCTGTCATGATGTTATTATTGAAGTTATGAAGTTTATGTTTGAAGCTACTATTGTTAGAATTCTTGTTATTTTTTAAATTCAATGATAAAAAAAATTAGCGACCTTATAAAAGTTTTTTTTTTTTATCACAAAATATGGGAAACATTACAGTTTTCAAGATCATGGGGACTCATTTCCATAAGAACGATATCCAGCATAAAGAAGAATATTTATAAATATACCAGTGAGAGTAGGGTCGACACAACCTACTTTTTTCCAAGCAGTCTTCTAACTTGTCAATGTATATGCAAAAAGGGGTAGGGGACAAGGGACAACCTTGTTTGAATCCAATATTGAAGTTAATCTCTTTTGACTAACGCTTAGTTTTTTTAAACTTAGAAATAATGTTCTCATACATCCTTATTGCAACAACCCTCAACTCGATAGGCACTTTTATCTCTTCCAGCCTATTCCAAAGCTTTTTCCTAGGAACAACGTGAAAAGATTTTCTAAAGTCAACAAAACAACAAAAAAGATTGGTTTAAGTATTGTGGAACTCCTCTATAATGATCCTAAAGGTAACAAGATGGTCCATAGTTGAATGATATCTCCTAAACCTGGCCTAGACTTTAGCTCTTTTACCGTGACTTTCTAAACAAATGCTAATCTTCTTTTCCAAAATAATTCCATAAAGCTTGGCTAAAATAAAGCTAATCATAATGGTCCTATATTTAGAGGGAATTTTTCTATCCCCATTTTTAAAAATAGGAACAATGAGGCTTTGCGTCCAGGGTTTAGGGAAGCCCTTCTTGACTATTAAATTGAAGAGATTTTGTACGTGAGGGATAAGGATAGGCCCTCCAATTTTAAAATTTTCATCTTGGTAACCTTCAATGTCGTTAGCTTTCCCATTTGCAAGTCGCTACCAAAAAGGTTCTGAACAAAAATATAGTTGTCGCAAATGAAATGATAGGTTTAGATGTTTTTTTTTATGTTTATTTAGTTATTTGAATGAAGTATTGAATAAAATTTAAATTTCTTGCTTGCGTGCATTGAAAGGTCAATATAATGATTAGTCATTGGATTATTTACTTCTTGCACCTTGAAAAATGTATTGAAACACATGATTGTGGATATATATTATTTCTCACTCGCCTTGGAATTTTATGTTGCATGTGTCGGATATTAGACATTTTTTGTGCCTTGATGATCATTGATGTTATTTAGCGTAGTCATTTATATTCTTTATCTAAATAAATGTTGTAAATTGCTTCAAGCTTATTGATGTGTTTTTGTGCTAGGATTTTCATGTATATGTTACTTGTGTCATTCTTCATTATTTTGTCGTCAAGTTGAGTTGTTGTGATTGTATTATTGTCATTACTTTCCTAATGCAAAAAAAAAGAAAAACGTTTACCTAATGTCGCCGCTTGTTGTCGTAACGATGGTTCGTTACATCATAAGTGATATTATTGGATTTAATAATCATGAACTTAGTCTTATCAGTATTAATAGTCATACCCATATTGGAGAAAAAATCCTTGAGGATTCTTAGTTGGTTTTCATGATCATGAGGACTCCTTTCCATAAGAACAATATCATTGACATAAAGAAGTATATTGATAACTATAACAATGAGAGTAGAGATGTCACAACCTGCTTTTTCCAAGAAATCTTCTAACTTGTCAATGTATATGCCAAAAGGGGTAGGGGACAATGGACAACCTTGTTTTGACTCCAATATTGCAGTTAATCTCTTTTGACCAACGCTTAGTGTCTTTAAACTTAGAAATAACATTCTCATACATCCTTATTGTAGCAACCCTCAACTCGAGAGGCATGTTTATCTCTTCCAACCTATTCCAAATATTTTTCCTAGGAACCATGTCAAAACATTTTCTAAAGTCAACAAAACAACAAAAAATATTGGTTTTAGTATTGCGGAACTCCTCTGTAATGATCCTAAAGGTAACAAGATGGTCCACAGTTGAATGATATCTCCTAAACCTCGCATGGACTTTATCTCTTTACCGTGACTTTCTATCCAAAGGATAATCTTCTTTTCCAAAATAATTCCATAAAGCTTAGCTAAAATTGGGCTCATCATAATGGTCCTATAATTAGAGGGAATTTTTCTATCCCCATTTTTAAAAGTAGGAACAATGAGTCTTTGTGTCCAAGGTTTAGGGAATCCCTGCTTGAATACTAAATTGAAGAGCTTGTGTGTGTGAGGGATAAGGATAGGCACTCCAATTTTAAAATTTTCATCTTGGTAGCCTTCAATGTCCTTAGCTTTCCCATTTTCAAGTCGCTTAACCCTGAATTCTATGTCATCTAAAGAAAAAACTTCTTCCTTTGTAGGGACAATAGGAATGGCGTCCATAGCCTTAGGGAACTTGTAAAGACTTTTAAAGTAGGAATTTCAGTCCCTTAAGGGAATCCTATTATTTTCTTTAGTATTGCGGTTTAGAATTTGGCTCCAGAACTTCTTAGGATCCATCTCATATAGTTGTGAAAGTTTATCTTGGCTTTTATTAATATAGTACATTTTTTTCCTTTTAATTAGGGCTTTGTATGTATTGATATTATCAAGTTTTAAGGACTCCTTAGAAGCATACCTAATGGCTTTCCTAGAAATTTTACATTCTTTATCATACCAAGGGTTGGTCATTCTATTATTTTTTTTATAGGACACCTCGAAAGAGAACTTGTTAATAGAAGTGGAAAGAGTAGTTGTAAAATTATGATAGAGTTCTTCAATGTTGTCCTTATAAGTTAGGATATTTAATTCACTATTTAAATCCTTTAAGAAAAGGTCAACTTTACTTTTGTCAAAGCGCAAATTCCTTTGATTATCATAATTCTCTTCAATGGTGCTCCTGTGGATGGAAAAATTTAGAGTTAGGGTTGAAGGTTTATGATCAACGTTGGGATCATGTTCATTTAAAAGGTCAAAAGTTTATATTTGGCTGGAAATAGGGATATAAGATATCACATAACCTACGACACTACTACCTATACCATGAATACAAGTCATCTGGTTGGAGTTTGGCCACTTCATTACTCCATTGAAAATTATTAGGTCTTGAGAGATGCAGAGCTTGACCAACTCAGTACCAAACAAATTATCAATTAGGTCTTCAGAGCTTCTTTTGTAGCTATTAGATAAAACAAGGTCCTCATCTAGCCATAAAGGATTATGGTTGGAATCAGTAATTAAAATAATATCTTGTTTAGTTGCAATATGAGCATTAAAGTCTCCTGTTAGGAGGATATTACCTTCATTTTTCAATCTACAAATATCTTGTTCTAAATTATTATAGGGACAATTGTTATCTAATTTTTTTTTCTTATAAAAAGTAGAATTAATAGGTGAAAAATAGAAAAATTCTATATATATCTTCTTAGCATTGGTTTTTGAAATTTCTATCCAAATGTATTGATTGAGAGGGTCAATCTTATGTAGTTGAAAGTGGGGAGAAATTATTTTTCTAATATAGCAAGCTATGCTTCCTATCCCTCTATGGTGGGATTTTTTTTTTCCATTTTGACCACAAGACAAATCCTTCTGTGTTAGGGACCTTAGACTCCTCATGCTCCCAAGTTTCAACTAGACAAATAATATCAATATCACTTCGTATCCAACTTATCATAGGACCTTTGCGACATGGAATGCCACAACAACTCCAAAAAATGATGTCGAGTGTGCAAAATTCTCATTTATTATTATCCTTCTAGTCTATGTCACTAACAATAGATTTTTTATTTCTAATTATTGTCCCTTTTCCTTCTTTCCTGACTTCTTTTACCTTTTGAACTTGCTTCCTTAATTCAGCTTGGTCTTCAGGAATGAGGTCTTCATTTATAAATATTCTTGACCCTTTTAAGCTTGGATATTTACTAAGTATGTTATATTTATGTTCATTACAACTTACTTTGACACTGATCAACCTATCTTTGTGATCAATTATTTTTCCTAGCCTCTTTGCTTCTATGAGGTAATTTGTATCAATCTGTGATTTATTATTTAATTTTTCTTTTACTATTACTAGTGTATCATACTTTTCTTTTTCTTTTATACCAAAAATTATGAGGTTCAAAGCTCTTTTGTTACTCCAGTTCGTTTATCTTATTCATCTCTTCTTTGATGGGTTTGATATCCAATTTGTTTTCCATATTACTTAGGGTCAAATTGTTAGTTACTTTTTCTTCTAGCTCTTTAATCCTATTTTTCATCAAATAAAAATAATTTTAATTTTATTTCTATATATACCATTAACACATAAATTTTTATTTATATTTATGGTGTTTGTATTTTTTATATTCTTTTTAATATTCAGAAAATTCTCTTTATTATAAAAAAATGCATTTTTATTTATAATTTTCTATTAATTTTTATTCATTTTAATCTTAGATATATCGTCAAGAGGGATCAAAACTTGAAGAAAGGTTTCTACCTCAAGCTATTTGATATCTATAAGTACTTGATAAATAAAAGTTGAAATAAATATAAACTTGTTTATAATTTATTTTTTATTTAATTACAATTAAAATTATATTTAATTATATAATCAAATAAAATGATTTTATTTTTTTATAAATTAATGATTTGATTACTTTCCCTTATAAATCATTGATTCAATTATTTTTAATATATAAAATTTCATCAAATAAACATAATTTTAATTTGATTTCTCTGAGGAGTTATTGAATACCCACCACTATTATATTAAGAACTGATTTCTCTAAGGAGTTATTGAATACCCGACACTATTATATTAAGAACAATAGAGTAATCCATCTCTAAAGTCTACTTGTATTGTTTTTTACTCTTAGGGGTCTATTTGTATTTTTTTTACTCTCAAGTTCATTTGTATTTTTTTAAGGGTTTATTTGTATTTTTTTTACTTTTAAGTTCATTTGTATTTTTTTTTAAATTTAATGCAAGTATTTTATTTTTATTTTTGATATATATATATATATATATTTTTTTTTATTTTTTTTATGTACACGACAACGTCTCCTTCATCTCCTCCTCTATAATATACTCAATTGTAGAATGCCTCTTGAGAAAATAAAATTTTAAATGTTTTATAAAGAAATTCCATTCATTAATATAAAGTATTAGGGATGCCCCTTGTCTTTTTGGGACAAAGGATCATTATCATATCATAATTTGCCTTCAACTAATTAATAAATTTTGGGGTGGGAGGTGTATGGAGGACTATCATAATCAATGAAGGAACAATATTATGGACATATGTGCATGCATCTAAGAATAACATGAAGCAATGTAGAAAAATCTTATGCATTTATGTAAGGTTTAAAGTTAGCAATTGAAGCTAACATTTGATTTTTTATTGTTGTAAGGGATTCAAGGCTTGTCATTGGTGAAATGGTATATTAAAATGACCATTCTTACTAGTTTTAATAATTGTGGTATTTTTTTTTTTTATCTTCGGTGAAGGTTTTTCAACCCCTCTATGTTAATACTTCAATAGTGTATCTCCTTCTTTTGGTTTCTTGCTATTCACTAAGTCTGAGAACATAATTTTTTGTGTAGATTGCAGCAATGAATTGGCATTCCTTTCATTATCACTCAATGAACTATTATGCACTGAAGAAAATTTGAAGGATTGTTAGGATAAACTTGACAACATCAAAGAGTCAAAGTTGGTAGGTCAACGGTAGTGGTTTTAGGAACATGGTATAGGTGACCCATGGTATTGAACTCATGGGTTACATGTAATGAAAGCCTATAAAAGGTTGGTGATACTCCATTGTAATGTGACAAGAATTGAGTGGTGAAGGATCACTTGGTCGGGGTGAGGACATTGGATGGTTTGGCCTGATTTGGCCAAGGAAAAGAATAGATCTATTGTTGTCTAGTTTTTCTTGTAATGGTTTTCTAGGATAAATCTCACGTGATTTATGTGTGTTATTGC
This sequence comes from Picea engelmannii, assembly GCA_009831015.1. Lineage (NCBI taxonomy): Eukaryota > Viridiplantae > Streptophyta > Pinopsida > Pinales > Pinaceae > Picea > Picea engelmannii. The sequence continues at coordinate 1,881,665 of ML777187.1, forward strand.
TATGATTTGAAATATTACTTTTCTCTCATATTTTTTTATTTCTTAACAAATGATATCAAATCACGGTTGACAATAATGAAAAGAAAGACACAACTATCGGAGTACAATGTTAGAGTTTACATATATAGGGGAATTGAACGTCGTGGGAGACTTAAAGAGTGGAGGATGAGTCATGTGTGGATGGTGAAGCCATGGTAGTCATGTGCATGTGCATAAAGAGGGCCTAAAGGTGATCATTTAAGGATCACTTGACCAATTTGGCTCGAATCTGATGGATAGATATGTCAAGTGTGGTTAGATATGTTTGTATTTGTTGTCTGGTTGAAGATCTACCAAGAATAAAGAATCAAGAACTAGAAGAATGCAAAGGCAAGAGAATGACAACATAAGTGTTGGGATAGAAACAATGGAAAAAAAAATGATGGAGTTGAATGTAAATGGGAATACAACTATAATACCTAGTTAGGCATATGTACCCTAGGTTTGAAAGATCACCAGTGAATTCTAGACGTAGACCTAGGTGATAGGGGGGAGCATGAGAGATTCCCATTTACCCTGAATATGAGGGAGGTTGGGCGTGGAATTGAGTGGTGAATTCTCATGTTTCCAGTTTGACCGAATTTGGTTGATTCCTAGCCCCAACTCGAGGGTGACTTGGTATTGATATCTAGGACAATAAGTCTATATTTTATGACCCAAAGGGGGAATATATAGGGTTAAATTTATATGATATGACCCAAAGGTTGGACATATATGGGGATAAATGTACAGGAAATGTGTAATTATATATGCAATAGGGTTGGCCTAATAGTAAACATGATTTTGTGTAGGTGTGAATAGGTATATATACATATCATGTCTACATTATTGAGACATATGAATTGTGATGTATGAATGTAATTGGTTATTTGGAGGATGTTCTCCTATTATTTAAGGAGTTATTGTATAAATTATCTATCTTGGAGTTGTGCCCCACGCTCACATTTTGTACATGGTATGCATTGTTGTTTTGTTATGATAGTTTAAGCATTGAGTACTTAACACTATGTTTAGGTGAGCATATGTCCTCTGTAGGTGAGCATATGTCATGGTATATTCATTCAATGTTTATGCTTTACAATATTAATACCTAGAAATAGGAGTTTGGGTTCTCAACATTTTTGTCGAATACGTGGGCTTTTAATTTTAATTCAGTTTAGAGAGTTCGTGCATTATCACACAAAACACACATAAATTTAAAATATATATAATAATTTTATTTCTAAACTATTATAATAGAAAGAAATAATTAATTTTAACGAAATTATTATTATTATTATTATTTTGGTAAAGTTAAATTGGAATATAATATTCTCAAAGAGAGTTTTCCTGAAATTGTGACATTATTCAAGAAATTTAACCCCATAAAATTCATCATTATAACCATAATATCTTTAATAAATACATATAATTTGTAAATTCATCATTATAATTATAGAATCTAATTGTTAATAAATGTATATAATTTATGCCCCGGATGGGGTGACACGCAGCTATGGGGAGACAGGTGGATCCGCACCCGGCCCTGGCATAAATGACGACGGTCGCCACCCACACGCATGACTTAACGATGGGGGACGGCCATCGCTGCAGTTTCGGGATGGAGAGACCTTTCCCTCGAGCGACAAGGTACAATTTTAGTGTTTCAGTAATGGCAAAGGTTAATTGCGAGAGGATGGCCTTGGCTCCTGTTCATTTCGTTTTCAATTCGCTCGGTAAGAGTAGGTCTGCACCTGCCGCGGCCCTGTTTATAGCCCGAATGCTCTGTTGGGGTCTGGCTTTCACTACGCATTTTGCATTCTGGCATTCTTCTCTCTCACTGCATCTCTTTCTGCATTTAACGAGACTGAGCTCGTTTGCCCGCGATTCATACCTGCAATTGTTCTTCTGCCTTCACCGGCAATTGCTTTGCGCCTTCTCCATGGCCCGAAAGAGAGGTAAACCTCGTCGTGGCTCGGCCTGGGAGGCGTATAAGGCGCAGCGGCTTCGTAAGGAACAACTCGAACGGGCCTTGGCTCTTGCAACTTCAATTCTCCGGAAGAAAGCCAGAGCAGAGAAACGTGCTCGGCTTGCCACCATCGCTCAGTCTGGAGTTGGATGCAGCCATGATGTCAAGGAGAATGAGCCGGGAGCGAGGCAGGAAGTCGGAACTGAGGAGGAGTTTCCCCCCTGCATTGTGGAGGAAATCCAGTTTGTGGAGGACCTGACGACCATGGAGTTCACCCGAGTGGCAACCAAGAGGGAGGAATGCAAGCCCACTCTGGCACTGGTTGATTACATCCCCGGATGTATCGTGGAGGAAATACCCTGGCCTGGTAATGATAATTGCAGTTGCCATTATGCGGGCACGAAGGTTGCAGAAGATGCTGTGGAACAACGGCTGTTAGATGCGGGTTCTGGAGCGGCGGTGGACAAGGGTGGCAACGTGCATGGCTCACTCATCTGGGATGAACACTTAGCTCTCATTTTTGACCTCCGTGGACACTTGGTTGATCTGGAGTATCGGTCCCTCTGCATGGGTCAGAGAATGGACATGCTCCTCGACGCAGTCTCCAACGCACAAACCAAGCGGAAATGTCCACTCTGCTCGCAAGCTTTTGCCATCCTGGCTGGGACCACGCGGCAGACTGGCGAGGATGACAGGTCACCAGGCACCTAGGTTTTTATGTTCTCTTGGTTCTTAGTTTTTATGTTACTGTTTTTATATGAACTTAGACCAAAGACATCTGTCCTGGTTTCCTTCGGGCAGGACAGATGGCCTACTATTTTGTATCCACACTTTTTTATTTAAAAAAAAAAAATGTATATAATTTATAATATATATCATTTCTCAGTAACATCCAATTTCATAAACATTTTTTAGAATATAAAACTTGAAAAAATATTAAATATTTTCATTGATATTAATATTAATATTAATATTAATATATATTAATAATAATAATAAATAAATAATAATAATAAATAATAAATACTAAAAAATAATGATAATAAATATGATATATATAATAATAATAATAATCATCCTAAAATAATATTAAAATAATAATAAATATGGTATATATTACATTTAATCATGTTAAAACTTCTCATACTGGATGGATTGTAGAGTATCTCTTCGGAGTACACTAAAATCATGCAAAAAACAATTCACCTTTAGTCCATTCAACCACGCGAATATCATAAGAGCATCTCGGGTGCATATAATATGAGCGTCTACGTTTTTGTCGCGGCTATTTTTTTAAGCTGGCGTGGTTTTCTTAGTGATTCAGTTATTATTCATTCAATCGTCTCCCAATGAAATGCAGTAAATTCGGAGAGAACTTGCAGAATTGTCGATTACGCTACAGATTTAGAGAGGGGGAGGGAGAACATAGAATTACATTAAAAAACGATCATTTTAGCCCGGCAATAACGAAAGAAGACTATGTAATTTCGAATGAGGTGGGATTCAAAGACTAACTTCAAATTACCAACGCATGATCTCGTAATAGTAACTGGCCGCAGATGTGGCTCTAACGAAGTAGTTTGGTAGTTCAATGACGCCCGGAGTTCCCCCAAACACTTCAGCGAATCCATCCATCCACACATTGTAATGCGACGTAGTGATTGAAGGAACTCCCGGCGTTGGAAACCAGCTGATGCGGCAGCAGTACATCCAGTGCAGATGCCGCAGCGGTATTTAGGCGGTTCAATGACGCTCGGAGTTCCCCCAAACACTTCAGCGAATCCATCCATCCACACATTGTAACGCGACGAAGTGATTGAAGGAACTCCCGGCGATGAGAACCAGGTCATGATGTGCTGTGATGATGGATAACAAGAACTTCATAAATACAACTCACCTCTGATATCGTTGCTATGATAACTTAACCAGCACTGATCAGTAATAAATTCATTCATTGCACTTGGACAAAAGTTTTATTTCTTCCGCCACATTCAATGAATGAACTTGGCGCAATCTGAGTCATTCATTCGGATTCTCCCCACGTCGAGCTGCACGATTTAAATCCATCCATTTATTCATGGAGGGATAAGATCCCACCCCTATTGGCCAAGGTATCAACTAACGTCATGGTGAGAAAAGATCCCAGCCCTATTTGGCAAAGTATCAACCAATGTCAAATTTGATCCGTTACTAAGTGTCGTATATTTTATTTTACGTATTCTTTTTACACGTCATTAATTACCCCGATAGGGTTCTCTTTATGGAAATTGATGGATTAATCGTATTTTTAATTATAAAATTTGATCTATTTAGAATTAATATTTTGGTATATTACTTTTCTTAATGAATTTTCTTAATGAATGAAATTAATAAAATTAACTCTCTTACATTTATGAATTCGTTGGTTTATTATGTTTACTTTTTTATTTTTATCTAAGATACTTAAAAAAAAATTACTAAGTTGAGTTATCCGGAGCATAATTACTACTTCAATTGTAACCTTTTAACATTTACTTTTTAATTTTTACCACAGTTTCATAAATTCTAGTTTCATAAATTCTAACGACGTGCTATTACGCCGCCCTTTCACTACCCCAATAGAGCTAGGGAGAGGAGTGGATTAGCCCGTGATGCCCTGCATAGCTTGGCGTTTAGATTTCACCAGGGATTTTCATTTCAATGCATATATTAATGTATTCATATTCTTGGCGTTTAGATAAAATCTTAATCACCGAACACAGTGCAATGCTTAATCTTCATTTCTTCCTTGGGAACACTGTATGTGTATTTATTTTTTATGGATATTTTCTTTGTAGGTTTAAAGGAACAAGCCCATCCATTTCCTGCTATATCTTATGACAGATTGGTGCAGAGTTGCGAAGATCCGGACGTGACTATTTTGTTTAAGGAGTACTCGATATCCAAAAACAGGTCCCTAAGGGTTAGGGTTACTCTTACAGTGAGGTTTAATATGTGTAGTTGGCGAAGACTTCTTTATTTCTGTTGTCAATTATTTTACTGTGAGATATCACACACTTCCATCCAAAATAAGGGTCATAATTGTTTGCATGGAAGTGTATACATATTTGAAATAAGGATTCTGAGATATAGCCGAAAAGAAATTTTCAAACATCTCAATGATGAGCTCGTTCAATCCAAGGTCCAATATTATTGCGCAACATTGATAACGGAAACCCTAGCTGCAAAGGAATTCAGCTCGTTCAATCCAAGGTCCAATATTATTGCGCAACATTGATAATGGAAACCCTAACTGCAAAGGAAGTACTGTTGATCATCCCACGTATTAAAAACTATTGACATTGAGCTCTAATATATCTTTCAATACATCATCGTGGAATGGTTTTAATAGGCCAACACTTTCTCTAAGGCCCGAGGCATCTCATTTGTAAGTTGTTAAAAAAATCTGCACTCAAACTCAGTTTCATTCATAGTATCCATTTCGTTCTCAAAACCACTTCATATGGATAAGCCATTGTTTACAACAAGCGACTAGGGTAGTTATTTAACGGTTTAATGAAGCCACCAGTTTTGAAGAAGCGATTGGGTCAGATATTTAACGACTTTTTAATATTTTTGTGGCTGAAATGAAAAGTTGAGGGTTATTCCCTTGTGTGAAAGTTATTTTCTTATTTATTCTGTTAATCAATATTCTACAAATAATAGAGTTTTATTATGCGAACGGAATGACATTATAAAATCCAGGAACCTGTGCGTCCGAAGTGCAACGAGTCCCCACACTACTTTAATTTATATGATTTTCTGCATGAGAGATAAATAAATATTGTTTCACCTGTGTACACAGGATTTCACTTCAGTCCCCACACTACTTTAATTTACATGATTGCATGCGTACACAGAGTTATTCCCTTGTTTATTTCGTTCACCAATATTTTACAAATGATAGAGTTTGGGGGCATTAATAGAAAAACTTTATACTAAAGTTTTTCTATTAATACCCCTTACAAATGATAGAGTTATATTATGTGAACATAATGACATTATAAAATCTTCTATTAATACCCCTTACAAATGATAGAGTTTTATTATGTGAACAGAATGACATTATAAAATCCTGGAGATCCCACATATTGTTAAAAAGTCCACAACGAGGCCCCACTTTATTCTATATGATTGCCTGAATGATAGCTAAATAAATACTATTTCACCTTCGTACAAAGCATTTCAGTTGATATTTTCATATATTAATATATTGTGAGTATATTGTTAATTTAACACATAATGAATAAACCACTGTGTACTTTAACATTTTACTGAAGCTACCAGGTTTGAAGAAACGATTGGGAAAATATTTAACGAATTTTTATTAGCCACTGTGTACTTTAACATTTTAGTGAAGCTACCAAGTTTAAAGAAACCACTGGGGAAAATATTTAAAGAATTTTTATTATATATATAATAAACCACTGTGTACAAGAAGCATATATATATAATAAGCGAGTGTGTACAAGAAGCAACTAGGTAGCTATTTAAGAATTTAATGAAGCTCCTAGGTTTTTTGAAGAAACGATTAGGGCAAATATTTAAGGGCTTTATATATATAGCCTAGATACTTAATCCAAAAAGCATAAATATTAAGGCATTTATATATATATTCTAGATACTTAATCCATTTATGTTCATTACAAAAATCATACAAAATACAATGAACATACGACATTTATGTTCATTGAATATACATTGAATATACATTTATGTTCATCACAAAATCATATAAAATACAATGAACATACGACATTTATGTTCATCACATAGCCATTTTTTACTTAAATGTTCTATCGTCGCAATGTGATGACCATAGTTGTGTCATTGTCGATATGTGAAAAACAATACCTTGTCATTGTAATATTATGAACATTTCCCCATTGTCACAATGTGACGCAAATATCCAATTGTCATAATGTGATGAAAATATCTTATACTCATAATGTGACGAACATTGCCCGACCGTTGCACTATGACAAACTTAACCATATTGTCACAATGTGATGAACATAGCCTTATATAATGAACATACAATGTGACAAACATAACCATATTGTCGCAATGTGATGAGAATAATGATGGTTGACCTTAGTTGACGATGGAAATACGACATTTATGTTCATCACATACCCACTTTTTACTTAAACATTATGTTATCACAATGCGATGAACATACTGGCATTGTCGCAATATCCCTGTCGTTGTCAATATGTGACAAACACTATCTTATTTTCCCAATGTTATGAAGATATCCCCTTCATCGTAATGTGAAAAAAATATCCAGTCTTCATTATGTCATGCAAATATATTGTCCTCGCAATGTGACAAACATCGCCCCGCCAACGCATAGTGAGGGACATAACCATATTGTCACATGTGATGAACATAGCCTTATACGACGAAGATACCATGTGACGAAGATAACTATATTGTTGCAATGTGACGAACATTAGTATGGTCGACGTTGGTTTACCATGACCATGGTTTATTGTGATTGACCATGGTTGAAAATGGTTAACCACGTTAGAAAGTTGTTTTCCATAGATGACCATGGCTAGCCATAACTATATTGTCGTAATGTAACAAACATAACCATATTGTTGCAATGTGACGAACATAATATCAGCATCACAATCTGTTGAACATAACCATATTGTCACAACATGATGAGCATAGCCTTCTCTTCACAATGTTATGAACATATCGTCGTTGTCACAATGTGATGCAAATATTATGTCGTCATAATGTGACAAACAATGTCTTTTCATCACAATGTGATGATCATAGCCTTGTTGTCAAAATCAATGTCATTCCATTGCAATGTGATGAACATACAACATTTATGTTCATCACATATCCACCTTTTACTTATATATCTTGTTGTCAAAATGTAATGAACATAGCCCCCTCGTTGCAATATCCTCATCATCATCAACATTCGACAAACAATAGCTTGTCATCATAATGTTGTCAACATATCCCCATCGTCGCAATGCAATGAAAATTTGTGTGTCACATAATGTGACGCAAATATCCTATCATCCCAATGTGACGAACTTATCCCTTTCATCGTAACGTGAACAAAGTAACCATATTGTCACAATGTGATGAACATATTCTCATCGTGGCTATGTCATGAACATAGTGTCATCGTCACAATGTGATGCAAATATCCAATCATTATAGTTATGACCATAAGAAACTATATTCATGGTTAGTCATTGTAAACCACGATCATTTTCAATAAATGTATAGATGCTTTAATAATGTATTATCAGTTTATTAATGTGTTTATTAAGGTATTACTACTTTAATAATATATTTATTAATGTATTATTACTTTAACAATGTATTAATTAATGTATTATTAGCTTATTAAGGTATTATTACTTTAATAATGTATTTATTAATGTATTATTACTTTAACAATGTATTAATTACATTATGCATTAATGTAATAATACTTTAATTTATAAATTAATACATTGTAATGTTATATTTTTTTTTTTGTAAGTAAGAAAAATATATATTAAAAGTCTTCTAGAGACAGAGTATTAAGACATAGTACAGATATAACCAGGCTGAGGCGCAAGACTGCCCCAATAGAGGGGAAACCAGTCTTTATACCCGAGCAGTTTGAAAACTTAATGAAAATAGCGTCTAGCGTTTGAACCAGAAACTACTATAATATCACCCATATACTGGTGAGAAAGGATAAGTCTCAAAAAGCTACTAACCATCTGTAATGCAACAGTACAAAGATAAACTATCTAGACACCTGGCTGAGCTGCCCAGCTGCGCTCCTGTCCCACTTCGTCCATAGCCTCGTCTGCGCTTTCTTGATTGACATCTGTCACAGCCCCTGGAGCTGCTCGTGGTGCGACGTCTGGCCCAAACTCTGTCTCTTCGTCCTTTTCCTCGACCGACACCTCCCTTGGGGCATCCTCATCCAAGCTAAAGATAAGTGAGCTCTTCAGAGAGGAGAGAGTCCGAAGAGAAATATCTACCTTGGCTCCGGTGTCCTGTACCCGGAAATTGAGATCGTCCACTTCCTGGCGAATTTCAAAAACTAAGTCGTAGAGGGTCGTCATGCTATCCCACAGCTGGATATTGGTGAAGGGGCCGCGGGGAAGAGGCCCAGCCCCGCGAAAAGCATGCTGAGAGTGGGAGTCTGGTTCGGACGTCGATTCGGAGGGACTGCGGACATGGTGTCGGGGGGGGCTAGACAAACTGGGCGCTAAGGCTCTGCTAGTAGAGTGCGTATTATTCCTGCCACAAGAGTGAGCTGATGGATATCCGAGATGGCACTGGGAGGAAGAGGTAATGGAGGGAAAATCCGAAGGGGAGACGGAGGGGCGTCGAGGCTTCCAGGCCGAGCCCCGTCGAGGTCTTCCCCTTGGACGAGTCATGGTCCATCCCTCACTGCGAACAGAAGCAGTCCTGAACGCAGAGCGAGGACGCAGGGTCAGGTAAAACGCAGGGTTGAACTCGGCCTCGAGAGAACTTAGAGCGGAATCACACAATTTGCATTGCAGAGCAAGCTCTGCGGGAGGTTGATAAAAAAAAATAAGCAGCACTGCCATCCTAGCCATATCAAAAACACCGGAGAGGAGGGACGTTAGAATTAAATCTTGCATTAATGCTCGAGTGCGTTGAGTTGCAGGTCGAATAAATTATGAGGAGGGTGGCACGGGGCTTTCACGTGCCCTCGTGTCCTGGTGACTATTGCTCTCATCCATCGATCGTCGCGTAGCACGCACTATCACCCCATCCGGGGGCATTGTAATGTTATATTATTAATGTATTAAGATTTTAATAATGCTTTACTAAATACATTAAGTTTAATGTATTACTACTTTTTATTATTAATGTTGTCTTTATTACTGTGTTATACTTTTGCAGTATATAAATTAATATTGTATTAATTAATTAATATATTTAATAATGTGTTAATGTATTTATTTATTAATATATTACATAATGTGTTAATATATTTATTTATTAATATATTAATAACATGTGTTAATGTATTTATTTATTAATATATTAATATGTTACATTACACAAATGTAAATTAATATTTTAATTTATACATTAATAAATCATTATTTTATATACATTAATATAAGATATTAGTGTATTACATTAATACATTATCATTATATATTAGTGTAAAGTAATAATTATTTAACACATTAATGGTAATCCACAAGACATGTTGTGAGGTGAACTAATAACAATCATTTTATAAAAGTGAAAAATGGTGCTCAAAGTGGTTGTATTTTAAATTTTATATTTTATTTTTGGAAACTTTAATATATATATGCTTTATTAATGTATTTATTAATATTATTTTTAATGTATGGATGTTTATTAATCTATTAAATTAATAATATTTTAATATTTTATTAATTTTTTTCATTATTTATAAATGTATTTATTATTTAACTTATTCTTTAATGATTAATGTAATAATGTATTTCTTCATTAATATAATAATGTAGTAGTTTAATGTTTGTTGATTAATGTAATAATGTATTTCTTCATTAATATAATAATATAGTAGTTTAATGTTTGTTTTTATGTAATGGTTTTTTACTTTATCAATTTATTAATGTTTTAATTCATTTATACTTTAACTATCTTTTAATGTATAATGTATAAATTAATTATTATAATATATTAATAAAGTATTTATTAATTAATATGTTACATTTATACATTACATTATACATTAATTAATGTATTGATAGTTACTTTATAAAATCTATTCATCATTTTTATATATAATACTATCATAACAATGTATTTTTCTATTACCATTAATAACATAATTATGTATTTTTCTATTATTATATTAATAAATTTATTATTTATATATTTATTAATTAATATTTTATTACTTTTGTACATTTATATAGTATTATATCAATGATCAATGTATTTATATATTATTAATGTATTAGTGCTTGATTAATATATTTAACTATCTATTTATACTTTACTAATATATTTAAAAAATACTTAATTAATTAATTAATATGTTACATTATTACTTTGTTTTTTTAATTTTTTTAGTTTAGTTTTACTTTATGAATATCACATATTTACTTTATTATTATTTTGTTATATAATATTTTATTTTTCATTAGTTAATTTATATTTTATAATTAATTATTAATTAATAACATGATCAACCACTTTTTACATAAAAATAGTTGTTACTAGTATCTATTACACTATTAAATTTTAACAAATCTTATATATTTCTATTAATAATTTTATTATTAGTCATGATTGATATTTATTAGGCAAGGGACTTTAGCGTTACCTTACCGAATGTCCCTTCATATTTCAAGACATGATATTTTCTCTTTATATTATTAAGAGGATTTATTTATAAAATACATTTATTTTTTTATTTATTAAATTTTACAATTTAAATTTTCCGATTAGTTCACTGTCATTTGATGTGAATTACACTGGTATGTATGTGCACTTTATTTTGTGAATTGTCAAACTTTAAAAATGAATTAAAAAATAACAAATTTCTGAGTGGTCATTTTGACCCACACTGCACAGTGACGTTGCTATGAACAATAGAGGTTTTGGCCGAACATTGCTACAGCCAAGGTTTGTCCAGTCTAGGCCACCGCCTTGCCACTTCCAAACCCCTATCATTATTCAAAACATAACTTTGATGGTTATCAACGTAAGGATCAACGATCCTAGTTAACCTCGCATAGAAGAGAAGCCGGGGGATTAGGGGTGTTAATGAACAGGTACCCCGCGGTCAATATTGAAAATCCACTAGTGGGACACGTTTCGGATATTTAAGAT
>ML777187.1:1896251-1916909 GCA_009831015.1 Picea engelmannii
AACGTACTAAGAATTCTAAGGTCAAAGAGCTTTATAAGGCGCTCCCGGTGCGAAAGGATTTGAATTAAAAATCTCACTAAATTGGATTCGGTCCATGGATTGTATAGAAATTGATAACTTTTGATCTCTTCCAATTTCACTATGCATGATCTTCTTTTTTTCATTTCTTTTTACGCACTCTCAAAATTACCAGCTACTCTGCCATAGCTCCCTTCTAACCAGTTCCTACTTATCACCTGTAGAGGGTAAGTAAAAGAATCTCAGGAGAGAATTTTGCATTTGAACGGCTATAAGTTTATCCAATAATGTCCCCTCCTCTCACCCTCTCTCCCACCCTCTCTATAGAGGGTGGGAGGGGGGGCATTATAAGTTTATTTAATAATTCTCCCCCCTCCCACTCTCCAAACATATATGTATGTGTAATTGATACTTATTACACAAATTATGAACCTTTAATTTTTACATTTTATTGATATTTATTAAGATGATGATTGTTAACTTTTTTGATATATAGAACTTTAAGAAAAGAGAGATTACTTGAATTTCTTTAAAATATTATTTTTATATTTGAAAAGCATTAAGAAAAACATTCCAAAATTAATAAAGATTTGAGGACTTAGAAGTATTGTGACAAATATTTGGAAATTGAGATCTAATTTGAGTATATATGGGGAATTCTAGGAGAAAGTACTTTTCATCTTCAATTCAATCATTTCACTATGCAACTAAGAAGAATAAGTTCTTATTTTAGCAATATTGATTATCTTCATTAAACTAATCAAAACACATAAACGTTTTTTATCTTTAAAGTTAGGGTTAAACACCTCCTTGTAATATCTCAATTTTCTAGTATCTTCCAATTCTTTATCACACTATAAATTTTCCTTAAATTTAACTTGTACAATATTTTTAATATCATCCATTCCCCAAAATATATATATTCTCATTATTAATATCAAATTTTTATATAATTTATGATGTATATATTTTTTATATTCTTTTTAATATAAAAAAATTTTATTTAAAATATTATGCATTCACGTAAGAGTTAAAGTTGGCAACCTAAGATAACATTCGATTTTTTTATTATTGTGGGGAATTCAAGGATTCCATCGACAAAATGGTCTACAGAAATGAAGGCCTTTGAGCCCCTCTATGTTGATACTTCATGAGTCTATCTCGTCCTTTTGGATTCTTTCTCTTTTCCAAGTATGAGTATAGATTGTTCTTTGGATATTTTGTAATCTTTGTGAATTAGTGTTCAAATGTAATTTTGGATATTTTATTGTGGATAAATGGCTGTTTAATTTAAAATTTATAGATAAATTATTATCAATAACAATCTAATTATAGATCAGAAGTGTTTTTTTAGTTTCATTACATTATATTATTTTCATGATAAATATCAAAAAGCAACGATTATATCTATAACTCGTTTCAAATGTAAGAAGCATGATTATAGAATTAACAAGTTGTACAGTGGAATCCTATATAAATTGAAATACAACAAACATGATAATAGATGCTAAAAAAGACAATACTATTGCCATGAAGAAAATCTAGAATATAAAGGGTATTGAATATTAACAAATAAATGCATAACAACAAGTTTTATAATGAAACCATCTTAATAGGCTTTGTAACCATTTTAAAACGAGAATAAAAATAAGAAAAAAACCATACGAGCATGGCAAGTAAAGGCCTGAACCATTCACAACAATAAACTGAAAAACAAGGAAATTTCATTAATAAATATTTAACACGGTACAACTGTGTTGAAGATAGACGGGGAACTTCCCAGTAATAGTTTGAATTTTAACAAAAATAACAAAACCCTCATACGTAACTAAAATTCCGTACTAATTTGGAAACTAAATTCCATAGAAAAGAACAAATTACACTTTTTATTCTTTAAATAGATTAAAACCGGATCGGCCGAATTATGGTAGGTAACCACCCAACTAATTCGAATAGAAACAGTGGTATCGATTCTTCATCCATAGCTAGGGTCTATTATAGAAATGGAATTACCTCTAGAAATTTGAACGCCCAAGACCTCAAGCCATAGCCAACACCTTCCAACAAGATTTTCAAACACATAAATTAGTATGGCACATGAGTAAAGTAATTTATTAAGGTTAAAAAGAAAAAAAATTAAGTATAGAGTACTTATAAGAGTATTCGGGTTATTGAATCAGGATAAAGCCTGCTAATTTGGTCGAGCACACCTGCATTAATGCATGACCATTACAGAAGGGAACCAAAACTTTTACCAAAAAAAGGATGACGATAAGGTTAGAGTATGAGAGTTACCTAGAACCCCATAATGAAACTCCTGTAAAAGAACGATTCAACCAGCCATAGCCAACATCTCTTCTTGATGGTTAACCTCATACACAACAAGGGCCCATCATTAGTTCGAAGTATATAAAAAAAAAAAAGTCTAAAAAATATATATATACAATAAGCAAAATATAACTAGGACGTTTGAGTACAACTATTTCCTAAAACGGCCTATAAAGATTCCAAACCAGAAATTGGGACAAGGTCATGAAAACAAACGGATTGTATGTAGAGATAGTATAGGTATGCGGCATAAAAACCCCAAGAACACAGTAGAGGAAGCTCAAAGACAAGAGATGGAACCCTAGAGCCTTCTAAACTCGAACCACAAGGAACCATCTTCTTTCGTTGGAAGATTAATATTTGAAGTGAATGTTCGACATATGCACGGGGTGGTCAGGGCATTACTTCCCCATCTCTCGTTCCAGTATCGTCACACCTAGCACACGAGAGGATTGACACGGGAGGCTACAAACATGTTTTTAATTAATAACACATGGTACTTCAAGCCAACATTAACAACTACCAACCACCCATGTAATAAAAATCAAATCATAATTGACGTTGACCAAACAAAACATAATTATGATGTGATTATCATCCAACTGTGAGTTTAATCTTTCACCTAATTTCATGCTTCATCGTTCGGGACAAGCCACCTATTCACTTTCAACGACTCTATTGTACTTAGCAATTAAGTGGTTAATCTTCCAACTTAGGTTATAGGGAAGAAAGGTCGCAACAAGGGTCTAATAATAATAACCGTTCGGAATAACAAACGAGGGTTGTCAACACATATTTCATACCATGGGACTTGTAATATTGGAATTATATCCTTACCACATGAATTATAACATGGATTCCAGAAGTTATGCCATAAAGTCTATAATGTAGGACAAGAAAGTTTAGTAACTTTGCACATGGAACTGTTATAACTATTAAAGGTAAAATTTCAAAAGGATTTCTGGTAAGCGATGTTTTATTAATGAAATTTATGTGGTCAAAATAGATGAGTAATACACTTTATTTAGTTGGACAAAAAATATTGTTCTAAAAATATGTGTGTGTGTGACACACACTATTAGCCTACGACCACCTCATGTGGGACGGTTTTTAGAGGAAATTTCTCAATTTAGTCTCAGATACGATTAATTATTGACCTAGGGAGGTTTTAGGTGGTCTGTAACCAATCCTTAGATTCTTAGATAGGTGTATCTCCTTACTTTTTCTTTTTCAAATGAATATAGGATTCTCACATTGATTTCATCCTTTATTGCATGGTTTGCATAAGTTATCTTAGCATGTAGTGACTTGAGTAGTTTTCTTGTGTTTGGTTTAGTGTACTCTTGTTTTCATTTGTATTTTTCATTTAAAAATCCAAAGGAATTTGCATTACATAATCCTTTTTGTTTGGCATGTGAATAGTGGCCATCATCAATATCATACAACCTTATTTTTCATTTATGTTTGATCATGTCATTCACTTTTTCTTTCATTATCCTTACTAGTGAAGAAACCAAAATTTGCATATCATAATCACGTAGGGTTGATATTTTGACTTCCTTTATAAACATTGGTGTGATGTTTATTTTCTTTAGGATCTATGATCATTTTGGGATTGCTGGTAATTACATTTGGAGTGTGATATTGTTTTCTGTTTCTTGAATTTGTGAAAAATGAAACTTTTATTCTCCCCCTTAAATAGTTTTCATCAAAAGAGAAAATTTGCATTTTTTGGATCTTCATATTTCTATTTTCTTTGTCTTTGAAAGAAGAAAAACACCATTTAGTCCATTTTTGTATCTTTTGAGTAATCAAAATCCAATAAAATAAAAATGCTTAATTTGAAATTTATGAGAATCTTTTCTTTTTAGGAAACCAACATACGTTAGGACTTAGGGCCTTGGTGTAGGTTTGGAGGGTTAACTCTCCAAGGCCATAAAAATGAAACTAGGAATTGACTAGCGATATTTTAAATCCATTAGTAGCAAGGAACACTTGTTGAATGCACCTCTAAAACATATGTCAAGCAAAAACATATGTCAAGCAAAAGGTCACACTAGAGCAAGTAGGGTGATATTCCCTCTCCACTTTGTTTTGTTTCCATTGAAGTAATACATGTATAGAGGTTATGGAGCGAAGTGGTAACACTTCTCTCTAGCATTTTAGGCTTTGTTTTTCTCTAGAATTTTGGTCTTAATATCTCTTGAATCCTTCCAATAAAAAATTGGCGTCAAACTTATTTGTTGTAATCATTATTAAGAAGGAAGTTTGAAAATAGAGATACATTTGACTTTCTTCAATTCCTCTTCTAAATTGGCTCAAATTTATACCATAAAAATATGTTTTACAATAAAGAAAAAGCCCCCCAAAAAAAATAAAAAAAAATGAGATATCAAAAACATGGTAGATTATCCCAATGTTATTAGTAGAACTCTCAATACACTATGATAAATGTTAGAGTAGTAAAAAAATGTAAAATAATTAGAGATAGAAGATAGGATACCCAAAGATAAAAGATGAAACCACTAAAAAGATACAAGAATATGAATTAAGAAAATACAAGAGTAGGTCTTTTTTGAAAACTTTTCATAACTAATGAAAAAGATCCCATATATGAAATATTGTAATTGTAGTATATGCAGAGATAAATATAATAAATAAAATTTATATATTTTTCAAAATATATAAAATTATAGATAATAATGTTAATATGAAAATTTGAAAAAATAAAACTTTAATTTTTTTAACAATTTCAATAAAATTCAAATAAAATTATATATACAATGAATAATATTATTTATGTTTATAAAAAAAATATCATATAAATAATTAATAACATTAATAAAAAAAACTTAGAAAAATAAAAAATTAATGTATTTTGACAATTCCAAAGAAACCCCAAGTGAAATCCTATGCAAGACAAGGATAAAGGCTTACCAAATGGAGGCTCCTATTAGTAGGTATTATTAATGAATAAAACAATGTTATATCACATTTAGTTTTAATAATGCTAATTTACATTATGATTTGGTAATATTTTTTCATAAGTTAAAAAAAGTTTTAATAAAAATTTATAAAAAAATATTCCATATTCAAATTCAAAAAATATATTCCCAATTCAATGTTTATGCTTTACAATATTAATACCTGTAAATAGGAGTGTGGGTTCTCATCTCAACATTTTTGTCGAATACTTGAGTTTTCAATTTTAATTCAGTTTAGAGAGGTCGTGCATTTACCACACAAAACGCATAAATTTAAAATATATATCCATTCATCCATTCATTGAACTTGGACAAAGTTTGATTTCCTCCGCCACACATTCAATGAATGAACTTGGCGCAATATGAGTCATTAATGCGGATTCTCCCCACGTGGAGCTGCACGATTTAAATCCATCCATTTATTCATGGAGGGATAAGATCCCACCCCTATTGGGAAAGGTAACAACTAAAATAATGGTGAGAAAAGATCCCAGCCCTATTTGGCAAAGTATCAACCAATGTCGAAATTTGATCCGTTACTAAGTGTAGTATATTTTAATTTTACGTATTCCTTTTACACGTCATTAATAACAAATTTTATATATTTCTGTTAATAATTTTCTTAATACTGATGATTGATATTTATTAGTCCGGCCTCACGCAAGGGACTTTAACATTACCTTACCGAATTTCATATTTCAATTCATGATAGTTTCTCTTTATATTTCATACAAACGGTATTTATTTTTAAAACACATTTATTTTTTTATTTATTAAATTTTAATAATTACATTTTCCAATGATGTGAATTATCCTCGTATGTGCAATTTATTTTTGTAATTTGTCAAACTTTAAAAATAATGAAAAAATAACAAATTTCTGAATGGTCATTTTGACAAACTGAGATTGTGACGTTGACGTTGCTATGAACAATAGAGGTTTTGGCATAACATTGTTACAGCCAAGGTTTGTCTAATCTAGGCCACAACCTTGGCACTTCCAGACCCCTATATATTACTTAACTCTTAAATTGTTATATTACTTAGCCATAGAATTAAATTCACCCTTCATGTTTTAGCAATTTTGGGGGAACCTAAATTGAAATGATCGTAATCGAAAAGCTATTGTTAGGGATAGAGACCAGAAGGATAATAATAAATAGGAATTTGGGATTCTTGCAATCCATTTTTGGAATTGTCGTGGTTTTCCATGGCGTAAAGGTCCTATGATAAGTTGGATCCCGAGTGATATTGATATTATCTGTCTAGCTGAAACTTGGGAGCATGAGGAGTCTAAGGTCCCTAACATGGAAGGATTTGTCTTGTGGTCTGCATGGAACAAAAAATCCCACCATAGAGGGATAGGACGCATAGATTGTTATATTAGAAAGAGCATTTCTCCTCACATTCAACTTCATAAAATTGACCCTCTTAATCAATACATTTGGATAGAAATTTCAGACACCAATGCTAAGAAGATGTATATAGAAATTTGTTATTTTGTTCCTATTAATTCTACTTTTTATAAGAAAAATAATCTAGATAAAAATTGTCCCTATAATAATTTAGAACAAGATATTTATAATTTGAAAAATGAAGGTAATATCCTCCTACTAGGACTACAACTAAACAAGCTACTATTTTAAGTAATGACCCCAACCATGATCCTTTATGGCCAAATGAGGACCTTGTTTTATCTAATAGCTACAAAAGAAGCTCTGAAGACCTAATTGAGAATTTGTTTGGTACTGATTTGGTCAAGCTCTGCAACGCTCAAGACCTAATAATTTGAAATGGAGCAATGAAGTGGCCAAACTCCAATCAGATGACCTGTATTCATAGGCTAGGTAGTAGTGTTGCATATTATGTGATATATGATATCCCCATTTCCCACCAAATAACAACTTTTGACCTTTTAAATGACCATGAGTCTCACTCTCATCATAAACCTTTAACCCTAACTCTAAAAATTTTCATGCATATGAGCACCATTGAAGAGAATTCTAATAATCAAAGGAATTTGCACTTTGACCAAAGTAAAGATGACATTTTCTTAAAGAATTTAAATAGTAAATTAAACCTCCTAACTTATAAGGACAACATTGAAGAACTCTATCATAATTTTACAACTACCCTTTCCACTTCTATTAACAAGTTCTCATTCGCGGTGTCCTAAAAAAAGAATAATAGAACGACCAACCCTTGGTATGATCAAGAATGTAAAATTTCTAGGAAATCCATTAGGGATGCTTCTCGTGAGTCATTAAAACTCGATAAGATCAATATGTACAAAGCCCTAATTAAAAGGAAAAAAAAGATACTATATCAATAAAAGGCAAGAGCAACTTTCACAACTATACAAGTTGGATCCTAAGAAGTTCTGGAGCCAAATTCCCTTAAGGACCTGGAATTTCTATCTTAAAAGTCTTTATGAATTCCCTAATTCCATGGACACCATTCCTATTGTCCCTACAAAGGAATACTTTTTTTCTTTAGATGACATAGAGTTCGGGGTTAAGCGGCTCGCAAATGGGAAAGCTAAGGACATTGAAGGCTACCAAGCTAAAAAAATTAAAATCAAAGGGCCAATCCTTATCCCTCACATACACAAGCTCTTCAATTTAGTGGTCAATAAGGGCTTCCCTAAACCCTGCATGCAAAGCCTCATTGTTCCTATTTTTAAAAATTGGGATAGAAACATTCCCTCTAATTATATGACCATTATGATTAGCCCAATTTTATCCAAGCTTTATAGAATTATTTCGGAAAAGAAGATTAGCCTTTGGCTAGAAAGTCACAGTAAAAGAGCTAAAGGCTAGGCTGGGTTTAGAAGATATCATTCAACTGTGGACCATATTGTTACCTTTAAGATCATTGCAGAGGAGTTCTGCAATACTAAAACCAATATTTTTTGTTGTTTTGTTGACTTTAGAAAATATTTTGACATGGTTCCTAGGAAAAACCTTTGGAATAGGTTGGAAGAGATAAAAGTTCCTCTCAAGTTGAGGACTTCTGCAATAAGGATGTATGAGAATGTTATTGCTAATTTTAAAAACACTAAGGGCTGGTCAAAAGAGATTAACTGCAATATCAAAGTCAAATAAGGTTGTCCCTTGTCCCCTACCCTTTTGGCATATACATTGACAAGTTAGAAGAATGCTTGGAAAAAGCAGGTTGTGTCAGACTTACTCTCACTGGTATAGTCATCAATCTTCTTCTTTATGATGATGATATCATTCTTATGGCAAGGAGTCCCCATGATCTTGAAAACCAACTAAGAATCCTCAAGGATTTTTGCTGCAATATGGGTATGATTGTTAATACTGATAAGACTAAGGTCGTGATTATTAAATCCAATAAGATCCCTTATGATACATTTGTATATGAAAACAACAACTTGGAGGAAGTAACTTCATAGAAATATATTGGAATTGATATTCACCACAAGCTCAATTGGAATTATAGCATTGAGAAAAGGATTATTGGGGGGTGGAAAGCTTATTATGGGATTGAAAACAATTGTAAATCAGCTGATCTTTGGAGTTGGGATAAGAATAAACTCCTCTTTGAGACTCTTGTTACACCTGTTATTTTTTATGGATGTGAAGTTTGGGGTTGTAGTATCTCTTGTGAATCCTGGAGAAAGATAGAGAAAATACAAAAGAATTTTATAACCTATAATTTCAAAATTAAAGGAAATATGCCCTATCCCATCCTCCTCTTAGAAACAAGCCTCTTCCCCATTGAGAGCATGGCTATGACTAGATACCTAATGTATAAGAACAAGTTAAACAACATGGAAGACAAGAGGCCACCTAAAATTTCTTCAAAATCAAGTCATAACCACCATCGATTCAAGCGAGGATGGCATAAAGACATCTAGTCTTAGCTATTGGGAAATTATGAAAGAAACCATTTTGCAGAATAAAGATACTATTAAAAAAAATGTCAAATCAAAATTTAAGAAGAAAATGTGGTGTGATAAAGAGTTAGAGGAAAAATGAAAATTAAGGTATTATAAATATGTAATCAACCCTAATCTAGAAGATCAAAATTATCTATCTATTTTTCAAGTGTAAAGAAAAAAAATAAGCATTGCTAAGATAAGAACAAATTCTCACGAGATCCATAGTGAAATTGGGCGTAGGTCAATTCCTAAAATGCCATGGGATGAAAGAGAGTGTCACCATTGTGACACTAAGAAGGTTGAAGATGAAAATAACTTTCTATTAGATTGTCCAACCTATACCCATATTAGACCTCATTTTCAAAATATTTATCACACTACCAACCTTCCTAACCTCTTAACTCAACAAAAGTATGGTGATCTTGGAAAGCCTATCTTAATGCTTTTCGAGCACAGAAACAAAAGTATGGTGATCTTGGAAAGCTTCTCTTAATCATCATCATCATCAATGTTATATTAACTTTGGAATGTGTTACAATTTTTAAATTAAAAAAATAATAATAACTTTTAATTGGGACTCAAATTTTGTATAACTAATTATATTGGCCTAAATTTATTTTAACTTCGGATCTATAAGTGCCTAAAAGAATAATCTCTAGAGGTGCAAACCTTTAACCTTTTCCTTAAATTTTGCACTTTAAAAAGGGTTGTCACCTCTAGAATTTTGATCCCTCTTCATTTAACATGAAAGTATGTTGGTTTAATACACTAATATTAAGGTATTAAAAAATATCAATACTATTATAAACATTAATATATTTTTTAATATATTAATATCAGAATAATATATTTTTTAATATATTAATATGAGAATAAATATATAATATATTTTTTTTAAGTAAAAAAGAGCAGAGTCTGTTGTATTAACTTTCCAAAAAAAGCGGACACCAAAAACACCATGTCTGCTAGCTATCCCACCGTGTAAGTAGAAACCAAGACAACTGGCTATCTATGCTATCTATGAGTAAGATCGACTAGCTCCCATTTATCTTTCCCGAAGGAAACCAAGACAAGTGGCCACCAATGGTCTGAAAAAAATAAGCTTTGAGTCTGAGGGTTACAAAATAATGGCGCTTAGCCATGACTAGCTTCCAAACAGAAAAAGGAACGAAAACTATCAACAGTGACAATTTACCTGGTGGCCTCCCCTTCGTCCATGTCGTCCTCACCATCCTCATCAGCTCCCTTAGCTGTCATCACGAAAGCCTGAGCGCACGTCGGGCAACGCTGTCCGAGCTGGGTATTGGAGTATGCTTCGTAGAGCAGGTCTACTCATTGGCTGACTAGGATGATGCGGTGGATTATGTCCTCCACCCAGCTCCTTATCTCAAATATTACCTTCAGGTGGTTCAGGTGGAGGAGTGGCAGGTGGATGCTCCATGCCTCCTGCATGACAGACAAAGGACGTGGCATAAGAACGGTGCCACCCTCCCTATCCAGACTAGCCTCTGATGCCTCACCTTTCTTACCAATTGTCGCGGCCTTGGCTGCATTGTTTCATTCCAGGTCCGTCGTTGGAGGGGTCTTTGTTGCTCCCGTGGTCAGGTCTGCACCATCGCTACCTGAGTTTCTTTTATAATGTAGCAGGGGGGGAAATCACTCAATTGGGTTGCTCTTGTGGTGGAGCTATGAATTTCCTTAAAATCCCACTGGGAAGTTTCCCCTGGAAGGCAAGTCGGTGGGTTCCAGTTGTCTGGGATAGTGAAAAGTAAGTGGATTGGGGGGACATGGATGGGTGCCTCTGGGATGAATTCCTCAATAGAGGCCATCGGAGGCAACTCACATTTTTTGTATTTTAGGACAAGCTGCATCCTAGCCAAAGACAATGCCCTCTCGAAGCTTTGTTGTTGCCTTCTATGCGCATCTGAAGCATACCATGCAGCCCCCCTACGGGGCTTGCCTCATTCCCTTGGCATTTGAAGGTACCAAGAGCTAGTTCCGGTGGCAATTGGACAAATACAGTCGCACTCGAGCACAAGGATGCTCCAATTCTATGGCTTCAACTCCAAATGAGCCCCTTCCTCTCCAAAATCAAGTGAATGCATGAGGATTAAAGTGACCAGACCCGACATTAAGGCTCTCCATTGATTTCTCTATAGTTTTGTTCCCATCACACATGCAAGAAGTCTTGAGTCTTTGGCCCAGCTACACTAGCTTTCCCTCATCCTTAATGTCGAAGGGATGGGTGGTGGTGGCCTTCATTTAAGGCCCGGCCAAGCGTTGTACCATGTTGTTCTTCTGAGCTAGGTGGCACCCCATCCGGGGAAATATATTATTATTATTATGATTATTATTATTATTATTATATATTAGAAAATCATTACATTGTTTAGTAGGGAAAATCCAAAACAAATTCAAACCAATATATACTCTTTAATATATTAAACTATTTTATAATTTATTAATGTATATTAAAATATTTCTTCTATATATAAATATTATTTTTTATTATATATGTATTATTAATTTTTTATTAGTATTCTAATGTGTTATGTTATATGAACATCTCCCAAACAAATTATAAAACTCTAAGCAATAATATCACAATATAAATCTCTAGACAATAATACCATGTAAACAAAAATACCATGTAAACAAAGGTTAAATCGATAAGATTGTAAGTAACAAATGATTGGAATTGGCAGTAGAGTATAAGAACTCTTCTAAAAGAGTTGGGAAATCTACCCAATTCATCATCATTGGTAAATCTTAAATATGGTCGAAAAGTTGTTTTGTATAAACTTATTTTTATAATTGAAATCTCACCAAGCTAGTGTTAAAGGAATTGATTTATACCATAATTGACGTAGACCCCCCAACCCGCAGGACGAGATACGCTCACAGGATCGTTCAAATCTCCTTCAGCCAAAGTGGCTCTTCCGGAACCCTATCGGAACCTTCAACGAATCAATCCACAAGTCCTTTTGAACACCCCTTATGTGAACATGCATAAGGTACGAGCTTCACCTCCACACGACCACAACTAGCCCTAGCACAAGTGTCTTTTGTAACTCACAATCTCGTGAATTGAAGCGTTGATCTCTCGTGCTCCTTTCCTACAAAATCCCAAGATGCGATAGTCAGCAAAAGTCTGACTTCCCTTTCACACTTCTCACAACTCGCAACCTTGCGAGTTGGAGTGTAGAGCCTTCGTGCTCCTCCTTTGCGAAATCCCGAGATGTAATAGGGCAACTATGGGTTGACCCCTCAATGCGTGAGTGCATGCCACATATCACCCTTGCAGTCCCCACTTGACAGATGTGCCACACATTCACACGAGATCTCGGTCAATCCAACGACTTGCTTTATTTCGGGCCTCTGGGTATCGGGAGTTCGAAACTCTCGATCCCAAAATGCTGCCTACTCGGTTTCCCGACACCCGAAGTGTCAAAATCCTAAAACTCCACGCCAATTCCTGTCGCAACTTGTGACTTCGGGACTTTCGTTCCATTGTTATCAACTCCTTGTCGTCAGGATCCCCGAAATGTCGAAATGATCTGACGGCTCAGACAGATCATGATCAATGGTCGACGTGAATATTGACACCAACGAAATGGATTCATCCAAACCTTATCCACCCTACAACTCCTCTAGATCCTACGGTCCTCGCGGCTTCGCGAATTCTCCACAGAGAATTCCGACCGTTCGTTTTCTCCTTGACAACTTCTGGGAAATAAACCAATGTTCTCCTTTCTAAACTTTCCTTCTATTGGATGACTTCGACCCTCGTCTCCCTTTGAAGTATTTCAATCTTCGTCCTCCTTTGAAGTGTTCAAAGGTGTTAACCCTCCTGAGATTTCTCTGGCAACTTCAAGCCTTGAAAGAACTCCTACACGCACTCCTTGTGGGAACCTTTCGAATACTCCTGGGTATTCAACCTCTTGACTCTGTGCACTCTCTGCAACAACAGTCCTCAAATCCTTCCCTTAGTTGATAAGTCCTAAGACTCCCAACAGCCTTTGCACTCCTTGCATGACCTCTATGCTTCTCCTTCACTTCTACTGGAATGAGAACAACGGTATCCTTCCTAAGCTTTTTGAGATAAAACTCAGACCTTCGTCGACACACACCTTGCGGATGCTTCACTGCACTCCTTGCAGGAACTTCTCTCACTTGGGAAGAGAAACAATTGAAACTCATTCTCTCTCTCTCTCTCTTCCAGACTTCAAACATTTAACATGAAATCATACATACACACACTATTAAAGAAAATGCATAACCAGAGAGAATAAACAACTGTAAGCATACCATTCACCATGTATAAACAGAAAACATCATAACACCATGAAATCAGATTCAAGGCTTCATATATTAATTCAAAGCTCATGTACATGGGTTCTTCTCTACATCTCTCTACTACATCTCTCTTCTCTTCTATCTTATGTGCTATGATAATGATACAATTTATTTTTTTACAATGATACAATGGTGAGGGTGTCTATACCCGTTTTCCCTCCTACTCTCTAAACTATCTAATCTATTAATTCAAACCTACCTACTTTCATTAACTGGGCTTAAATGCCTTTTACATTGACAGATGAGAGAAAATCGCTCATGATCTGTTTACAACAACCAGACATAAATGAAAATATGCTTCTAGCTATTACATTTATATTCGCTCCCTTCAACTTTCAAAATATTTCAAAACATGAAAAATGTCTGTTGCGCTTTCTAGCTGTCTTTCGCCTCCACACTCGCTTGGCTGCTAACGATGCTCTTGCATCATACTCCCTCGCTTGAAAATTTTCATGAGCTCTTGCACGGTCCATCCATGTTTCTGAATTTCTGCTTCATCTTCCCAACTGGCATCTTCAATTGGATGTCCCTTCCACTTGACCAAGTATTCAAAATACTCCTTCCTCCTGGTCTTTTTGCTAATCCACTTGTCAATTATGCTTTCCATCTATGGCTTCTCAGCTACAGGCATCTAGTTTGTCCATTGAACCTTTGTCTGTTCATCCTTTGCTCCTGCTTCTTCAGCTCTGTAAGGGTACAAATCTGTAACATTGAATATTGGTGAAATTTCGACCCCATTGGGTAATTCAATCTCATATGCATTTGCCCTAAATTTCTTCATGACCTTGCATGGTCCAATCTTTTTCATTTTCAATTTGTTATGTGTTCCCCTTGGGAGTCTTTCCTTTCTCAGATGTGCAAGAATCAAATCACCAACTTCAAATTGAAGTTCTCACCTCTGTTGATCTGCTCTGCGCTTGTATTCTTGACTTGAACTCTGCAATCGCTCCTTGACTCGGTTGTGAAGCTCCTTCATTGCTTCTGCAAAATTCTTTGCACTAGCACTTCTGAATTTGTTTTGTTCTGAATCTTTCAATTCAGAAACTCCTCATGGCTGAATTCCATATACATTTTGGAATGGACTCTTCCCTATTCTTCTATTGACCGAATCATTATAAGCAAAGTCTTCTTGTGGCAGAATGAAATCCCATTGAATGTGGTGTTCAGTCACTGGGCTCCTCAACAAATCCCCCAAGCTTTTGTTCACAAATTTTGTCTGCCCAACTGTTTGAGGATGATACGCTAAGCTAAATGACAAACTTGTCCCCATCTTCTTCCATAAAGTCCTCCAGAAATGTCCCACGAACTTGGTATCTCAATCCAAAACAATACTCCTTGGCAAGCCGTGAAGTCTGATGACTTCCTTGAAAAATAGATTCGCAATGTGAGTTGCGTCACTAGTTTTCTGGCATGGTATGAAATGTGCCATCTTGGAAAATCTGTCGACTACCACAAAGATCGAATCACAACCTCTTTTCATTCTTGGCAGTCCCAATACAAAATCCATTCTCACCGCATCCCATGGCCTTTCAGGTATGGGTAATGGCTGGTATAACCCTGTGTTCCACCTTTTCCCTTTCGTGTGCTGACAAATTATGCATCTGTCCACAAATTTCTTAACATCTGTCCTCATCCCTGGCCAAAAATATGAGGCATTCAATTTTGAGAACGTCTTATCATGACAAAAGTGTCCGACCAATCCTCCACTGTGTTTTTCCTTCAGCAGATTCTCCCTCATGGAGCATTTTGGAATAGATAGTTGATTGCCCCTGAATAACAATCCATCCTGGATCATGTATTCAATCCACTGGGTTATGTCTCTGAGAACTGGATTCTCAGATGCTTCATATGATTCCTTAAAATATGGATCATCCTTGTACATTTCTTTGAGGTTATCAAAACCCAAAGTTTTGACTCCAAATTCCTACATAAGCAAACATTTCCTACTCAAAGCATCAACAAGTTTGTTAGCAGTTCCAGAAATATGCTTAGTTACAAAAGTAAAAATTTGCATGAATTCAACCCATTTAACATGTTTTTGGTTCAACTTCTCCTGTCGAGTCATGAATTGTAAAGCATGATTATCGTTGTACAAAACAAACTCTTTGGGAACCAAATAGTGCCTCCACTTCTTCATCACTTGTATGATCGCATAGAATTCCTTGTCATATGTTGAGCATTTGATCTTTTCCTCATTCAATTTCTCACTGAAGTATGCGACTGGTCTGTCATCTTGGCTCAAACCCGCTCCTATTGCAAATCCACTTGCATCACACTTGACCTGGAATGTCTTGCTGAAATCAGGAAAAACCAGAATTGGTTGCTCCGTGATCTTCTTCTTTAGCAGATTGAAGCTCTTCTCTGCTTCCTCTGTCCAGTGAAAAGGTTTATGTCTCTTCTTCACTGTATCCATCATTGGTGCGCTAATCCCACTGAAATTTTGGATGAATTTCCTGTAGAAACTAGCTAAACCATGGAAGCTTCGAACTTCAAACACGCCTTTTGGTGATGGCCAATTCTTAATCGTATTTACCTTTTCCGAGTCCATCTTCAACTCATTTGCAGAGATAAAAAAAAACCAAATAAATGAGCTATGTCCTCATAAATGATGATTTCTTCACATTAATCAGCAACTTCTCTTTCTTTAATCTCTTCATTACTGCAGCTAAATGCTTTAAGTGCTCTGCTTCAGTCTTGCTGAAAATTAATATATCATCAAGATATACAATGACAAATTTCCCTATAAAATCCTTCAGGACTTCGTTCATCAGCCTCATGAAAGTATTGGGTGCATTCGTTAAGACAAATGGCATAACAATCCATTCATATAGCCCTTCATTCGTCTTGAATTTTGTCTTCCATTCATCAGCTTCTCTCATGCGAATCTGATGGTATCCGCTTTACAAATCAATTTTTGAAAAACATCTTGCTCCACTCAAGCAATCCATCAAATCATCCATCCTTGGCAATGGAAATCTGTATCTGATGTTGATCTTATTGATCACTCTTCATTCTGTACACATCCTCCAGCCTCCATCTTTCTTTGGGCTGAGCACTGTTGGAACAGCGCATGGACCCAAGCTTTCTCTAATCAACCCTTTGTCCATTAAGTCCTGGACTTGTCTCTTGACTTATTCATTCTCTTGTGGCATCAACCTGTATGCTGCTTTGTTTGGTAAACTGGCTCCAGGTATAAGATCAATATGATGGCTTATACTCCTGATAGGTGGCAACGAACGAGGTAGTTCGTCCACTACTATATCAGCAAACTCTTCCAGCAACTTCTAGATTTCTTCTGGTAAATCATCCACTCTTGTACTGGTCAAAACAATTCTAGGCTTCCCGACCACAATAAATTGTGTGTCTTCCTTCTTCTTAACCTCATTAAGAATTTCCTTCCCACTCATGAGAAGTACAGTGTTGCTCATCTTTGTTTTTACTTCTTTATCCTTAATCGTTAACAACATGTGAGTTCTCCCATTCTTCTCCAGGGTGTATGTGTTCTTCCTCCCATCATGAACCACATTCATGTCATATTTCCATGGTCTACCCAGCAATAGATGACAAACATCCATGGGAATGACATCACATAATATTTCATCCTTATATCCTCCTATTTTAAATTCAACTAAACATTGTTTAGTGACATTTACCTGATGTCCCTTTTGTAGCCACGAAACTCTATATGGTCTTGGATGTATGATAGTCTCTAGCTCCGGCTTTTATACCATCTATGTAGATACGAGATTTTTTGTGCTACCTCTATCCACGATGACTTTACATACCCTATATTTTGTTTTTCAAGCAGTCTGAAACCATCTATTCCTTTGGGTTGGGTTCTCTACCTCCTTCTCTGGCTTTAAGAGAACTTTCCTCATCATCAAGGATCTTCTGCCCTCAGCATCTTCTGCCTCAACATTCTGTCCTTGAGCTTCAACAATGTGAGTCTCACCGCATTCTTTCTTTCTGTCTGGACACTCATAAGATTTATGTCCATTTTTTCCACAGACAAAACATTTCACTTCACTGCCTCTGCCTCTTCCTCTTCCTCTGGCTCAAGAAAAAGTGTTTCTATCAGCATACTACTCTCTCTGTGAGCTTCCTCCTCTCTCGTGTTGAGATTGAGGTTTCTTTCCCTCTTCTTTATGTTTCTGAGTTCTGTCTTGGGCAATTGTTTTGCCCCTGGATTGACTTCTGCCTCGGCCTCTTTGACCTTGCTTTCGGCTCAACTTCTCTTCAGCTTTCAGAGCCATCTGATAAGCATCTTCTACAGTCCGAATGATCATCATGCTCATCTTATCTTGAATGTCATATCGCAGACCATTTATGTACCTAGCAACATTTTCATCATCGCTTTCCCGATGACCTGCCTTGATGTTTATCTTGTATAACTCTTCAATGTATTCTTTCACTGACATCAGCTTCTGTCTCAAATTTTTCATTCTCCGAAATAGAGTAATTTGATAGTCCTTGGGTATGAATTTGGCTTTCATCTTTGCAACCATTCTATCCCAACTCTTGATTTTCTGCTTTCCCTTGCAGCGTCTGTTAGCCTACAGTTCATCCCACCATAGTGTTGCATTCCCTTTAAGTCTAGTGACAGCATGTTTGACCTTCTTGTCTTCCTCGACATCCTCATAGTCGAAGTATTTATCCAGAGCTCTAATCCAGTCTAGAAGCTCTTCAACATCCAGGTTTTCTTCATACATGGGAATCTCCATATTTCCTCTAGAACCTATCCTAGAAACAACCCTGAATAGGTGTTCGTCTGCAGCATCTTCGACTGCAACTTCTTCTTCGTGTCCATCTTCAATTTCACTTTCATCCTCGCTAATATCCCCAGTGTCAACTATGCGCCTCTGTGTTGTTTCCATGGCATCAAGCTTGGCATGTAATTCACACATTTCCCTCTCCACTGCTAGATCAGGCATTGCTCTGTCTCTTCTTCTCAGCGGTATGGTTGAAAATGGTTTTCTTTGATCTGCTACAGAAAGAAAAGACTTGTTATGTTGCTCTGATACCACTTGACGCAGACCCCCCAACCTGTAGGCCGAGATCCGCTCACAAGATCGTTCAAATCTCCTTGAGCCAAAGTGGCTCTTCCGGATCCCTATTGGAACCTTCAACGAATCGATCCATAGGTCCTTTTGAACACCCCTTATGCGAACAGGCACAAGGAACGAGCTTCACCTCCACATGACCACAACTGGCCCTAGCACAAGCATCTTTCGCAACTTGCAATCTCGCGAATTGAAGTGTTGAGCTCTCGTGCTCCTTTCCTACGAAATCCTGAGATGCGATAGTCAGTGAAAGTCTGACTTCCATTTCACACTTCTCGCAACTCGCAACCTCATGAGTTGGAGTGTAGAGCCTTTGTGCTCCTCCTTTGCAAAATCCCTAGATGTAATAGGGAAACTATGGGTTGACCCCTCGATGCACGAGTACACACCACCTATCACCCTTGCGGTCCCCACTTGACAGATGTGCCACGCATTCACACGAGCTCTCGGTCAATCCGATGACCTGCTTTATTTTGGGCCTCTAGGTATCGGGAGTTCGGAACTCTTGATCCCAAAATGCTGCCTCCTTAGTTTCCTGACACCCGAAGTGCCAAAATCCCGAAACTCCATGCCAATTCCTATCGCAACTCACGACTTTGGGACTTATGTTCCACTGTGCTCAACTCCTTGTCGTCAGGATCCCCGAAATGTCAAAATGATCTAACGGCTCAGACAGATCACGATCAACGATCGACGTGAATCTTGACACCAATGAAATGGATTCGTCCAAACCTTATCCACCCTACAACTGCTCTAGATCCTACGGTCCTTGTGGCTTCGCAAAATCTCCACAGAGAATTTCGACCATTCGTTTTCTCATGGACAACTTCTGCGAAATAAACCAATGTTCTCCTTTTTGAACTTTCCTTCTTTTGGATGACTTCGACCCTCATCTCCCTTTGAAGTATTTCAATCTTCGTCCTCCTTTGAAGTGTTCAAAGGTGTTAACCCTCTTGAGCTTTCTCTGGGAACTTCAAGCCTTGAAAGAACTCCTGCACGCACTACTTGTGGCAACCTTTCAAATACTCCTGGGTATTCGACCTCTTGACTCTCTGCACTCTCTGAAATAGCAGTTCTCAAATCCTTCCCTTAGTTGATAAGTCCTAAGACTCCCAACAACCTTCGCACTCCTTGCACGGCCTCTATGCTTCTCCTACACTTCTGCTGGAATGAGAACAACGGTATCCTTCCTGATCTTTCTGAGATAAAACTCAGACCTTCATTGATGCACACCTTGTGGACGCTTCACTGCACTCCTTGCAGGACCTTCTCTCACTCAGGAAGAGAAACAGTTGAAACTCATTATCTCTCTCTCTCTCCCAAACTTCAAACATTTAACATGAAGTCATACATACACACAGTAATAAAGCAAATGCATAACCAGAGAGAATAAACAATTGTAATCATACCATTCACCATGTATAAATAGAAAACATCATAACACCATGAAATCTGATTCAAAGCTTCATATATTAATTCAAAGCTCCTGTACATGGGTTCTTCTCTACAACTCTCTTCTCTTCTATCTTCTGTGCTATGTTAATGATACAAAAAAAAAAATTACAATGATACAATGGTGAGGGTGTCTATACCCATTTTCCCTCCTACTCTCTAAACTGTCTAATCTATTAAGTCAAACCTACCTACTTTCACTAACTGGGCTTAAATGCCTTTTACATTGACATATGAGAGAAAATCGCTCATGATATGTTTACAACAGCCAAACATAAATGCAAATACGCTTCTAGCTATTACATTTATATCCGCTCCCTTCAACTTTCAAAATATTTCAAAATGTGAAAAATGTGTGTTGCGCTTTCCAGCTGTCTTTCACCTCCACGCTTACTTAGCTACTGATGATGCTCCTACATCAATAATTGTTTCCATTGTATATAAGTTATTACATATAATATCATTCTTATCTAACTCTTTAAATCTTTATATTTCAAATTTAATTCATCACCCTCATTAACTAAAGAGATTCAATAATAATAATAATAATTATT
>ML777187.1:1917013-1970274 GCA_009831015.1 Picea engelmannii
TCTAGTGGAACCTAAATTGAAATGATAATAATGTTATATTAATCTTGAAATGCGTTACAACTTCCCAGCTAAATTGAAATGATAGTAATGTTATATTAAGCTTGGAATGTGTTACAACTTCCATATAAAAAAATTAATAACTTTTAATTGGGACTCAAACTTTGTACAACGAATTATATACTATCATATTATATATATTAATACTAAAACTTAATATGAATACCATGTAAACAAAGGTTAAATTGATAAAATATATATTAATATTGACTTAATATCACATTATATATATTAATATTGATTTAATATGAATACCATGTAAACAAAGGTTAAATTGATAAAAATGTAAGCAAAGGATTGGAATTGCAAACAGAGTACATGAAATCGGCTAAGACAGTTGGAAATCGACGAAATTGGTCATAAATCTTAAATATGTTGGAAGTTGTTAATAATTGTTCTCTTTAAAATTATTTTTATACTTGAAATCTCACCAAGGTAGTGTTAAAGGAATTAATTTATGATATAGTTGTTTCTAACAATTTTATATTAGTTATTACGTACTTACATTCTATTCCTATGGTGATGAATGGAAATAAATCACTAATAATAAAAGGTTGTATTAAAAATGCATAGCACACAATTATTTTAATTATTTATAACTTTAAAATAATATATTTATAGTAATGTTAAATTGAAAGTGTATAAAAGGTTGTATTAAAAATGCATAACACATAATTATTTTAATTATTTATAACTTTAAAATAATATATTTCTAATGATGTTAAATTGAAAATGCACTTCATTAGTTGTTTTGCAGTTATTTCTAACCATTTCTCTCGTTAAACTATTCTTCAATTTTATATATTATTTATTATTAATATTTATTAATCAAAATATCGGAAGAGTTTAATTTTTATGTTTTATTTATATTTATTAATTTATTATCCCATGCATATGTATATTTTATATATTTCTACTAATAACACTGATTTGTTAAAAAAATTATCTCTATACAAACATATGTATGTGTAATTAATACTTATTATTCAAATTATGAATCTTTAATTTTTACATTTTATTGATATTTATTATAATGATAATTGTTAACTTTTTTTATCTATGGAATTTTCAGAAAAGAGAGATTACTTGAATTTCTTTAAAATGTTATTTAGATGTTTGAAAAGCATTAAGAGAAGCATTCCAAAATTACTAAACCTTCGAGGACTTAGAAGTATTGTGACAAATATTTGGAAATTGAGATCTAATTTGGGTATATAGAGGGAATTCTAGGAGAAAGTACTTTTCATCTTCAATCCAACCCTTTCACTGTGCAACTAAGGAAACATTTGTTATCTTCAAGGTTAGGGTTAAACACCACATTTGTTATCTTCAAAGTTAGGGTTAAACACTTCCTTATAATATATCAATTTTCTTGCATCCTCTAATTTTTTATCCCACCTTAGATTCTGATACAGGAGCATCTCTCCACGTCAGCCAGCCAGCCAGCCACGTTAGCGAATTCAAATCACGCATTGAAGAGAGAGGCGAAGCCTCATTTGGAATTCAGCTGCGGGTTCTGATAGTTGTGCACAGAGGTTGCACTTCTGAATTCTGCGGGTTCAGACAAAGATGTGTTGCGGCACAAGAAATGGAATCAACAACTCAGGGAAGACCTCAAGGTTCCTGAACACCTTGGAGGCAAGGCTGTGTATGAGAGACACAGTTACAGGCAAAAACTCTGTTGTGAGTTCTGTAGAGCTCTGTCAAGTGGGCATTGAGCATAGGCACAGGGTGCTGAAGAAGAACTATGTTGTGAGTTCAGACAGAAGAAACAGAATCACTGAGGATTCTGAGAGCTCTGCCAGGTGGGCATTGAGCAGGTGCATAGGTGCACAGGAGACAGAACTGTTGAACATTCTGTGAAAAGATACTCTGCCAGGTGGGAATTGAGACATTGTGCAGACAGGCAAAGGGAGAAGAGAACTCTTTGAGTTCTGTAATTGAAGGAAGAGTCCACTAAAGGATCTTCACAGGGTTGTTGAACACCCTACAGACTCAGCAAGAGGTTGCTTGAGCAGAGGGATAGCCAGGAGGGCATCCAAACATTCTCCATCTGCAGGAGAAAGGAAGAATGATAAAATCCCTTAGGGGTCTGAGCGTTTGAGAAGCTCAAGAGAGATAACACTTCAGTGTACGAAGACTCTACAGAAGTGTAGAGGTCAAATCTTCAAGGATAAGCTAAGCAGGAGTAGTGCTTTCAGCACACGGAGCTATAGCTGCAAGGAGTGCAGAGGTTGAAGAACTCTTTGGGGGATTTCAGAGTTCCCAGAAGCTCAAGAGGGACAGCGTTTTCATACGCACGAGAGAACTCAAAGTAAAGGAGTTCGCAGAGGAGAAAGAAGACAAAGGTTGAGGCCTTCAGGAAACTTGGAATTCTTCCAAGTTCCAGAAGAAAGTGCAGAAGCTCAGGAGGGAGCACAGTAGCCGTCAGATCGGTTGGAGAAAGAGATCTGGACCATTGGGAGGTTACACATCCAGGCCGTAGGATGAGCGCACAGAAGAGAGGAGATCGTGAGTCGTTGGATCTCCCTCAGATACCCGTCAGCCATTGGATCGGCTAGAAACTGCACGAGGTTTAAGCCCTCGTAAGGAGAGGAGAAAAGTCCCAAAAGGCATTGGTGCATCGGGATATCGGCGTTCGGGATATCAGAGTTCTGAAGGTCGAGAAAGTCGGGACATTTCAAGTCCCGAAACAGTGAAAGAATCGCAGTTGTTGATTTGTGGGAGGACACGTGTCATGCGATCATCCAATTCAGAGATCCGGGCACTGGGATTCGTGGAGGCGAGAGTCCCAAAATAGGCGTCGGGATATTGGGACTTCAACGATCGGCATATCGGGAGTCTCGAAGACAAGATATCGGGGATTTCAATGGTAAAAGTCCCGGGAAATATCTGGACCATCCGTTTGTGGAGACACGTGGCGGAGATCGAGCGACCCATTGGTATATCGGCTACCGGGGTTTTGAGTTGACAGAGGATTTCTGTCATCGGGGTATCAAAAAATTTGAAACAGCGAGATTGGATCAAGGCCATCCATTAGTTGGGGACACGTGGCGGAGATCCAGATTATCGAGGAAAGCCCCGATAGAAAGTCAAATCGGTGCATCGGAGTTCGGCATTTCACGAGTCCAGAGGACAAGACTTCCAGAACATTTGAAGTCGCGAAATTCCGAGAGGCGATCAGGACCATCCATCTACTAGGGATGCATGGCAGCGATCGAAGCCTCTGGGAAAGGTCTCGATAGGAGAGTCACATCGAAAAATCGGGGATCGGGATATCGAGAATCCTATGTACATGAGGTTTATGCATTTCGGCATTGCAATGTTCGAAACCCCGATAGGAGATAAGACTGCGGTCACGAGGATAGTGGTCATATGGACCAGGGTATAGCCAGGAAGGGCTAAGGAGAGAAAGGCCATTTCGGGCGTCAAGAGGTCAAGGGGTCGGACTTTTGAATAGGAAAATCCTGAAAGACATAAGATTGCGGTCTTATGAGAGTTGGTCATATGGACTAGAGCGTAGCCAGGAGGGGCTAAGGCAGCAAGAGAGCGCATCGGCAAATCAGTGATCGGGAGATCGCTGGGATAGAGTTTCGTGACACCGAGGATCGCAAAATCCCGAAACCCGAAATTACATCGGGAAAGTTCACGATTGAGTGCAGAAGAGCCGTGTGGGAGAATAGAGGACTTGTGGATCGGGTTTTTAGTAGAGATTCCACTGTGGAATTGGAAGAACTGCTTCAGCTCATGAAATGATTGATCGATCCTGTGAGCGGATGTAGGGTGTGTCTGCGTCTGCGTCAGTTATGGTATCAGAGCTAGAACTTTGTTTGTATATTTCATGCAGAGGGAGAAGGCAAGGGAAGTCAGAGGAGGAAAGCACTCTTATACACACATCAAGTGGTATCAGAGCCTGATTCTTGTCTATATATTTCATATGAGGGAGGCATAAGAGGTAAAGAGCACTCTAATACACGCATCAAGTTTGGTATCAGAGCTTGATTCTTGTCTGTATACTTCAGGCAAGGGAGGTAAAGGAAGACAGAGTGTTGGAGACTCTGTAAGTATTTGATTGCAGGTAGGAAACAATCCAGAAGACAGTCAGGAGGACTGTAGGAAGAAGCTCAGACACTCAGATTTGCAGAGTGACAGCAGTAGGTTTGCTAGGAGAGAAGACAGGGACAACAACATGGCTATTGAAGGCCGTAGGTATGCTGGAAAGAAAAACTCAAAGCTATGGAGCCAAAAATATATAGATGAATAGCTCATTGATATAAAGAAAGAAATAGAAAATCTTGCATTGCATATGTAGCAGAAAGCAAAGCCGAGATGGGTGTATGAATGGCCCATGAGGAAGGCAAAAGAAAAATGGCCAGTCAAGGAGTTGATGGTCAGAAGGCAGCACAGGTTGTTAAGAGGATGGTTGAGGTATGCTGAAAACCTTGACGAACCTGAGGAGATGGTTTAGATGTGTGAGCCAGAGACTGGGAGAGGTCTCAATGATGAAGAGAGTGAAATGGGATCAGCTGAGGATCTCAAGAACTGCCAGGAGGGTAGAGAGGAAATTCCATATTTCCAGGTGGGCAACGAGCTGAGATCGTTGTGGGATCTCACGGACTGTCAGGAGGACAGCCAAGGAATTTCACATTTCCAGGTGGGCAATGAAATGAGGTCACTATGGGATCTCATAGACTGTTAGGAGGGCAGCGAAAGGTTTCTAGTTTACCAAGTGGGCAAGGAAACAGAGATGGAATTAGTTGATTCCATGGACTGCGAGGAGGGCAGCAGAGACATCCCATATTGCCAGGTGGGCAGGGATGAGCAGATGAGACTATCTGAGGGTCTCATGAACTCAGAAGTGAGTCGGAATCAGCCTCAGGAGTTGACAGAGTAGATGATCTCGGAGATGAAATTTCTTTCTTTGGATCAGCAGGTGCAGCTGACAAAGGAGGCGGAAGATCAGGATAATCTTCTGATGATTGGAGGAATTGGAATATTCCTACCACTTGCCCAAGAGGAGGCAGAAATCTGTGTTGCATATGCAGCAACAGCAGAAGAACAGTCAGTTGTGATTGTCAGAAGAGAAGAATTGGAACAGATATCTGAAGTTGCCCAAGAAGAAAAAGAAAATGAGCATTCTGAGGAATTGCTCAATGCTTTCAGCCAAGAATCCGAAAGAAAAGAAGTTGTAGCATTGAAGCTGACATCAAAGAAATTAGAAGAGGATGATGAGAATTCTGAGGAATGGTTCAATATTTCCAGCCAGGAAGCTGAAAAGACTGCAACATGGGAGTTTGCAGCAGAAGAAGAAGAAGCAGACAACATTTTCTTTGTTGATCTGTGGGAACAAATTGAAGCCCTGGAAGAGAGGGTGAAGGTGAAAATCATGCACATCCAATAGGTGAAGTTGGAAACTAATGAAGAAGGCATGGGAGATTTCAGTGATCTGCCCATGTGCAGAAAATTTTTGCAGCTAAGGAGACTGCAAAAACAGGACCAGCCACTGGAGCAGCTGGATGCAGTGATCGAGGAGATCAGAAGGCTGATGATTCAGTTAGCAGAAACTACCAGCAAGGAAAGTCTGGGTAGGAAAGCAGTAGTAGCAGCAGCGCGGAAGAAACAACAGTAGCAGTAGGGAAATGGAGCGGATGAACAGCTCCAGAGGATGATTTGGGATCCAGGAGGATTTGAACATCAGATATGGGAAGCTCATGAGCAGGAGCTCATGAATTTTACAGCTAAGGAGTATGATGCAGGGACATCTCTCCACATCATCCATCCAGCCAGCCACGTTAGCGAATTCAAATCGCGCGTTGAAGAGAGAGGCGCAAACTCATTTGGAATCTAAATTCAATGTAATTAAATGATTAAGATGGTGAGTTGTGAAGTTGTGCCTTTGCAGAGGCTGTATATAAGATAGGCCTTTAATTTTTGTAAGTCTGAGATCTAGATCCAGATGATGGACTAGACAGTTATTCAATGTAATTGAATAGGGTAGGTAGATTGGAGGGAAGAGCTCGAAGAGCCCCCTCAGGTAAAAGAGATTTTGTATCTCATTTTGTGGGTAGTTGTAGTATGTGTGAGAGTCGACGAGGATAGGAATCTGCATGTGGAGAGCAGAAGAGAGAAGGAGCCGAGACCTTGTTACAGGCCGTGCTCAGGAACACCTTGTAAATACAGGCGTTTTCCATATTTAATACAAAGAACAGTTTTCCCTGCATTACTGTGTGTTAAATGAATGTCTGTGAGTTTTCTTATATGTTGTAGATGTATACTGTAGGTTTTCATTTGCGGGAGTGTGTCAGATTTCAGGTGAAGGTCCTTGAGGCTTCATACCAGGAGGGTGTGACAGAATGCTGCGAGTTCTAATAGTCGTGCACAGAGGTTGCACTTCTGAATTCTGCGGGTTCAGACAAAGACGTGCTGCGGCACAAGAAATAGAATCAACAACTCAGGGAAGACCTCAAGGTTTCTAAACACCTTAGAGGAAAGGCTGTGTATGAGAGACACAGTTGTAGGCAGAAACTCTAATGTGAGTTCTGTAGAGCTCTGCCAAGTGGGCATTGAGCATAGGCATAGGGTGTTGAAGAAGAACTATGTTGTGAGTTCAGACAGAAGAAACAGAATCACTGAGGATTCTGAGAGCTCTTCCAGGTGGGCATTGAGCAGATGCATAGGTGCACAGGAGATAGAACTATTGAACGTTCTGTGAAAAGATACTCTGCCAGGTGGGCATTGAGACATTGTGCAGACGGGAACAAGGAGAAGAGAACTCTTTGAGTTATGTAATTGAAGGAAGAGTCCACTAAAGGATCTTCACAGGGTTGCTGAACACCCTGCAGAATCAACAAGAGGTTGCTTGAGAAGAGGGATATCCAGGAGGGCATCCAAACATTCTCCATCTACAAGAGAAAGGAAGAATGGTAAAATCCCTTAGGGGTCTGAGCGTTTGAGAAGCTCAGGAGAGATAACACTTCAATGTGTGAAGACTCTACAGAAGTGTAGAGGTCAAATCTTCAAGGATAAGCTCAGGAGGAGTAGTGCTTTCAGCGCACGGAGCTATAGCCGCAAGGAGTGCAAAGGTTGAAGAACTCTTTGGAGGAGTTCATAGTTCCCAGAAGCTCAGGAGGGACAGTGTTTTCATACGCACGAGAGAACTCAAAGTAAAGGAGTTCGTAGAGGAGAAAGAAGACAAAGGTTGAGGCCTTCGGGAAACTTGGAATTCTTCCAAGTTCTGGAAGAAAGTGCAGAAGCTCAGGAGGGATCACAACAGTTGTCAGATCAGTTGGAGAAAGAGATCTGGACCGTTGGGAGGTTTCACTTCCAGGCCGTAGGAGGAGCGCACAGAAGAGAGGAGATCGTGAGTCTTTGGATCTCCCTAAGATACCCGTTAGCCATTTGATCGGCCAGAAACTGCACGAGGTCTAATCCCTCGTAAGGAGAGGAGAAAAGTCTCGAAAGGCATTGGTGCATTAGGATATCGACGTTCGGGATATCGGAGTTCTCGAGGTTGAGAAAATTGGGACATTTCAAGTCCCGAAACAGCGAAAGAATCGCAGCCATTGATTTATGGGAGGACGCATGTCATGCGATCATCCAATTCGGAGATCTGAGCACTGGGATTCGTGGAGACGAGAGTCCCGAAATAGGCGTCGGGATATGGGGACTTCAGCGATCGGCATATCGGGAGTCTCGAAGACAAGAGATCGGGGATTTCCATGGTAAAAGTCTTGGGAAAGATCTGGACCATCTGTTTGTGGAGACACATGGCGGAGATCAAGCGACCCATCGGTATATCGGCTACCAAGGTTTTGAGTTGACAGAGGATTTCTGTCATCAGGGTATCAAAAACTCTGAAACAACGAGATTGGATCAGGGTCGTCCATCAGTTGGGGACACATGGCGGAGATCCAGATTATCGGGGAAAGCCCTGATAGAAAGTCAAATCAGTGCATCGGAGTTCGGAATTTCGCAAGTTCAGAGGACAAGACTTCCGGGACATTTGAAGTCGCGAAATCGCGAGAGGCGATCAGTACCGTCCATCTACTAGGGACGTGTGGCAGCGATCGAAGCCTCCAGAAAAGGTCCTGATAGGAGAGTCACATCGAAAAATCGGGGATCGGGATATCGAGAATCCCGTGGACACGAGGTTTATGCATTTCGGCATTGCGATGTCCGAAACCCCAATAGGAGATAAGACTGTGGTCACGGGGATAGTGGTCATATGGACCAAGGTATAGCCAGGAAGGGCTAAGGCGAGAAAGGCCATTTCGGGAGTCAAGAGGTCGAGGGGTCGGACATTTGAATAGGAAAATCCTGAAAGACATAAGACTGCGGTCTTATGAGAGCTGGTCATATGGACTAGAGCATAGGCATGCGGGGCTAAGGCAGCAAGAGAGCGCATCGGCAAATCGGTGATTGGGAGATCGCGGGGATAGAGGTTTGTGACACCGAGGATCGTGAAACCCCGAAACCTGAAATTACATCGAGAAAGTTCACGGTTGAGTGCAGAAGAGCCGTGTGGGAGAATAGAGGACCTATGGATCAGGTTTTTAGCAGATATTCCACTGTGGAATCGGAAGAGCCGCTTCGGCTCGAGGAAGAAATTGAACGATCCTTAAGACCGGAAGGTCAGCGTAGAGGCCTTTGCTGAGGCAGAGGGTGCAGGTATGCATCAGATTCTCCTTAAATTTAGTGTGTACAATATTTTTAATATCATGCATTCCCCAAAATATATA
Source organism: Picea engelmannii (assembly GCA_009831015.1). Lineage (NCBI taxonomy): Eukaryota > Viridiplantae > Streptophyta > Pinopsida > Pinales > Pinaceae > Picea > Picea engelmannii. The sequence continues at coordinate 1,925,809 of ML777187.1, forward strand.
TATTACTATTATTAACATATAAATTTTTATATAAATTTATGATGTATTTATTTTTTATATTCTTTTTAATATTATATTTATTATTAAAAAAAGATGATAGAAAAATCTTATGTATTCATGTAAGGGTTAAAGTTAGCAACCTAAGATAACATTCAATTTTTTTTATTATTGTGGGGAATTCAATAATTTCCATCTGCAAAATGGTCTAAAAAATGGTTATGCTTTCAAAATAGTGGTGTTTTTTAGCATGAAGGTCTTTGAGCCCCTCTATGTTGATATTTCATTAGTCTATCTCCTCCTTTTGGATTCTTTCTCTTTTCCAAGTATGAAATACATATTTTTCTGTGTAAATTGCAATAGTGAATTGACATTTCTATTGTTATCATTCAATGGACTACCAAAAGTTGAATGAAATTTGAAGGACCTTGAGAAATCATGAAGATGTAATCTAAGAAAACATTTAATACAAAGATTCATGAGAATGAAGAGAATGTGGTTTCTAAAGTAGAAACCATTATGGGTACACTTGTGCAATAGAAGCATCAAATGGCCATAGTAGAATAAAAATGTAATATTTTATGGACTTTGGTCACAAATATGAGTAAGGGTGACCATTCAAAAGCTTCAAACCAAGTCCACACAATTAAATTCAATTATTGAAAATTGAATGAAGAAACAATTGTGCACCATATTTAATATGACATGAAACTTGCACCTTTTATATTCTATGGAAATTTGACGTTTTATTTTTTACAACTCTTATAAATTGTAAATTTTTTAAGCATGCAAATCCAACATTTTTTAATTCACAAAATCATCAAAATATTTCACAAATCCTTTGGGTGAGTACAATCTAATGATGGTCTATCATGACAAGTTATTAGCAATGCAAACATAGAAAAACAAACAATCTCTCAAGTTGGAGGGATGATTCAAAGTTCTTTCATATTATTAGCAATGCAAACATGGGAAAACAAACAATCTCTCAAGTTGGAGGGATGATTCAAAGTGCTTTCATAGTGAATTTGAATATAGTGTAAAAAGATTAAATCTAGGAAATTAAATTATCTTTTCAAATATATAATGTTTATTTAGATGTAAAAAGATGAAATACAAGAAATTGAATTATATTTTCAAATATATAATGTTTATTTCGCTGTAAAAAAATGAAATCTAGGAAACTGAATTATCATTTAAAAAATATAGTGTTTATTTATAGAATGTTTGTATGACACTGTGAATATGATGTGATTATGAAGAATCTAATTGTGTTTTAATTAATGAAAACACCACTGAGAGGGAAAAACCTTTGAAGTATTGGCCATGATACACAAGTGGGAATTGATGAAGCAAGAATTGATGAAGTGGCTTGGTGAGGTGGACTTGATATGTTTTTGTGAAGAAAAAAGGAAGCTTGCTAAGCAATCCAACTCATTCTTTCAATGCAAAAAAATGTACCTACCAGCATACCAAACATGTATGGCACCACGTGAATTGTTATGTGGAACAAGAATGGTAGTTGGGGAAGTTAATAATTCCTGACAGCATTGGTATATTGAAGAAGGAAAGGGTCAGTTGAAGCATCCTAACATAGAGGAAACCATGGATTTCCCCTTCAGGATAGGAATTGGATGCTATAGTTTGCGTCTGCAGGAAGCCATGGAATCCCGAGAGTGATTGGGGAAGAAGAGAGTAAAGGTAAAAAACATCACCCAAGGAAAAATAGAAAATAAGAGACAGAAAACAAAGGGAAGAATTCATGAGAGAGAATGGATAGTCACCTAGAGTGGCATCAGAAGAACAAAGAATGCAATGAATAGATGAACAATCTGATAAATAGTACAAGAGAAACAAAATCATAGGCTAAGATCACAACGAACAAAGGTGTTCATTGGCACATATTGAAGGACAGAAGAGATTGGAGAGCTTTCCTTGAATAAAATAGGAAGCTCATATGACCTATTGATCATCACATTGAAACAGAGAATACCTAGACCCTGAATGGAGAAAACAAAGGCTACATATTGGTACTTACTCGATATAAATCAGCACTGGTAAGGGGAGATCATCGATGTATTTTATAGAAAAGAAGGGACTCCCTTGTGCAGAGGAAATCTAGTTGATAAACTACCTGATAAAACTGTAGAGAATAGGGGCTTAGTGGGAAGGGGAAAAATTCTACTATTGTCTGAGGAGGAAGGAGAGTAACCTTCCTAGATCATCCTAAGCTTGGAAATCAACTGAATCATTCCCCTCATGGTATCATGTCTTGGCATGGGGGTGGTGTACTGTAGGAAGAAACTCTATAGTAAGGCCTAAGGTTAGGAGGAAATTCATCCTCCTCAGTTAGTTGGTTATGGACATTTATGTAATGAGATAAGTAGTTATCTTGATTTGTTTAACTGTGCATGAATGATGTAACTACGTATATGTTTGATTTAAATGGGAAATGTGAATGTTTATAATCAATTAACCGAATCATGAGTAATCAGGATATGTTTTTTATAGTATCTACTTTATCTATTAAGGTATGAAAATGTGTAAGTATGAGAAGTATGTATCCATGAGGACCTTGCAACTTTGGAGGAAATTTTGCAGGATATGGAAAAAATATCCATAGGGAAGATGATGAAAGTTCTCTTGTGTGGGGGAAGTTTGAGTGTAAGTTAATAGATCCCAAACTCGGAGGATTCACCTAATTTAAGTGGAAATATTGCAAGATATGCAAGAATTTTATCTCTTGTAAAACCTTGTTTTTGACTCCCTAGATTAAATAATGTATTTTGTTTATTTTATGAAAGGATGAAGTGCAAAAACAATTAAAACAGGTTGGAATGCTTAGGAAATGTAATGCTTTGATTATTTTTAATAATAAAATAAATTGATGGATTCTATATGAACAAGGACAAGAGTTTTAGGGGGCTATGATTCCATGAGAGAGGGGGCTTAAGGGGATAAGTATTTATTTTGTATTTTATTTACCAGTTTGGTTTTAATGGAGAATAGCCACTACATAAGATTCTTAGGGGAAGGCCATTTGTTTCTTGATTACATGTAAATATATAAACACATCTTGTGGGATGTTGAGAGGTTCACTCTATCAATCTTACATTCACTTTGTTCATTCATTATCAATCATTCATTCTTGAGCTTGGTTTGGGGGAAAAGAAAATAAAAATGAATTGTTGGAGGTAGGAATCCATATTTGTTGGTTGTAGTGACCATTGATATATTCCATCCATGATTTAGTGTTTGTATTCCTAAGACGCATTGGCATGTGCTAAAATTTGTTCACAACTACAAATCTTCAGATAACCAGCATGAAGATTCTTGACCAGATGCATTGGAGCTCTGAAACGAGGTGGATATCCTGAAGAACTGCATGGAAAAGAAGGGGGTCCATTCTCTTGGGTTTTTCATGTTGGAAGAAAGAGAGATGGTGTACTTTGGATTGTTGTGTGATGAGAAATATATGAGATCTTGAGTGTTGACTGGTTTGGAAAGCTAAGTGACACACCAGAACCATCCTTGTGCATTCATGGCCCTGGCTCCGGGGCGACCTGTTGTTGAGACTTAGAACAACATCATCTATGGTTGGGTAGAGAGTCCTTGATCTGAATTTAGTTGGTGATTGGTTTTAGTAAAGATAAGTGGTATTTTTTATGTGTTTATCTACTTGTATATTTATTTCTATTGTGTATTAATTGTTATATTTGAAATTTGTATTTATATTATGTGTGCTTTTTGGTTATTGTTGTGCATGCTATATTGTTCATTTCTTTTATGTTGTATCATGAATATTGAATGTTTCATGTAAGTAATCCATGCTTCTTTATTAAATAATTGTTATTAGAATCTCAAAATGACTTTGAAGTGCGTTTTGAAGTAGTGTGACCAACTTGTGGGTGGATTTGTACATTACAGATTCGCATCAGAGTAGTTGATTTACAACACTGGGCCTTCAAGGGCCTACTACATGCCGAGACAGAAGTTATGGAAGTGAAATCAATTAATGTATTTTGAACAACATCAAATGGGGGAGTTTTGTTGTTTAAACCATGTCATTAACCCATGTAAATTGGATCCAAGTTGATTCTCCACACCCTGACCTCCCAACAATTTTCTCCATCCTAATGAGAGAAGTAGAAGTTACAATTATTCCAGGAAAGAAAACTATGTCTCAACAATCATCGATCTGACCTATTCTTGGGTTTTCCATAGTTGATCTGCGATGGGCATTATTTATCTATCTCACATGCTTGGGAAATGTTTGACGAAATGGTTTATTAATGAAACAAAACCTTATATTACTTGTGTGTGATTAAGAGAGCTACGCAATCCTACACAAGGAATAAAATTTTATGTCATGGGGTCCACAAGACTAGAGATCGAGAGATCAGAATGTTAACCGAGAGAAAAACCCACATTTTTTGGTTGAGACAATTTGGACCGTTGATCCGGTGTGGCGAGATCATACTAGCCATCAATCATAGGATGAGGTCATTGAAGTGTTCCAGAATTAGGTTGCAATAGGACTCCGATGAGAGAAGTTATGAGGAAACAAGGATCATTAATATATCAGGGTCGTCAGATTTTAATGATCGAAGTAGCCTCAAATTCTTAAGGTGGAGGCACTCCATTGGAGAGCCTCTAAGAAGTGATATGGATCATATATTGGTTAATAACATAGAAAAAATCCTAGTTGTTCATTAGATGAGGGTTGTCATGGTCCTGGAGGGAAGATGTGAGAAATGAGTTCAATGACAAGGGACTTTGAGAAGAGATCTAAGCCTTAGATCGGCAGGGAGGTGAGATGTCATCTAAGCCGTAGATATATGTTTGTCCCACCTAAATACCTAGTGTGAAAAGAAGAAAGAGGGGGTTAACCACCCTGTAAGTAGAGACACTGAAGTAATCATATTCGTTGAGCTCTGAATCCGAGGGCCATCACATCCGTTAGAGTATGCATGATCGAAGTATGTTTGTAGGAGTGGAATATGACTCTAATGGAGAAGAACATAAAATATGATGAAAGGATCTGGGTGAATCTAAGTCGTCAATTTCCATGGCTTGATAGGACAAGTAGATCAATGATTAGGATTAAACCCAATTTTGAGATTAACAGTGAAAATTAACTGGAGCAGATCAATTCTAGAGACATTTTCCTATTTTGGCCATTACAGGAGAAGATTAAGTCATATTTGGATGAAACCTATGGGTTATGTCCACAGGGAGGAGATATACAAAAGTGGCAAAGAGATTCATTGTCCATTTCAAATTGTATTTGTCAGAAATTACAAAATAGTGATTTTTAAAGATCTAGGGCCATACCATTAGCAACTATCCAGATTGAACCAAAATTCATGGAGAGAGTATAGAAAGTAGACACAAAAATAAAGCATGAAGGAAATAAATAAATCCTAAGGGGATTGGAATGGGGATGTGGAAATAGGGAAAAATCCACTATTCTAAGCCACTTTTTTGGGATTTTTGAGATTTGCACAGGATGAAAAGTGACCCCAAATCAAAAAACTGGAAAACATTGTTTACTAGACATTTTATTAAATTATTAATAAAATCAATTTTGATTTATATAAAATTTCCTAGAAGTGCACAAATTGAGAGATAGTTAGTTTTGTTAAAAAAATGAAGTCTGGAAAAAAGGGTGAAAAAGGGCAAAGTTATCATTTCCATATTGTTGTAGCTTTTGACAGGAGCATTAGATTGAAAATATGAGAGTTGTTACAAATTATTTTCATTATTATTATCTATTATTCATATAAATTTGATTTATTTCTTGACATATTTTCTTCTATAGTTGACCGAAATGGACATTCCTATAAAATTACATCAGTGGAGAAAATGCATAAATGGAGTAAAAGTGGTTTTTTTCAGGAATCCATAAATTTGAACTATGGGATCAGATTGGGGAATGAGTACATTATTTGGGAAGCTTATTCAGAGGAGAATAACCTAAAATTATTATAATTTGGAGAATTGTTATATAAATATTCATAAATTGAGAAAAAATATAACTTGTAGCTTTAACTGACATTTTTTTATGATATGAATATTTCTAACATAAAATGGTTGTTTTCACATTTTGTAGAATTAGGGGGTATAAAAATATCATTTCAAGATAATAATGCGTATTTAAGAAATATAAGAAGGAAAGAGAGGATTTTGTCATGATGAAGAAGCTAAAGAACAAAATATCAATGTTGGAAATGAAAAGATAGAATCCAATGGGCACAAGGTCAAAGTGGAGAAAGAAACCTTAATAGAGATTGTAAGAAGCTTGAGAGTAAAAGTACAAGGTTACAAAATAGAAAATGATAACTTTATGAGATGAAAAAATCATAAATTCTCAAGTGATGCAAAGCCTAAATTAGTTGCAGAGGAAAGAAAGGAATGGATCAGACTCAATATGGGAGGAAGAAGGAAGATATCATGAAAAAATATATAACTACAGAAGAGTTGGTCATTCAAGAAGTGAAAGAAGAAATCATAGACATTACTCACCTCCTTACTCATAAAGGAAATTGTATGCATCCGACGATTCCATAAGTAGTCCAGAAATGTCTCATGTTAGGCACCAAAAAAGAAAACATCAATTGGACAATTTGCAAGGACATTTAAGGAAACTTAAGCCACCATCCTTTGAAGGTGAAACAGAAAGGGAAGATTATGTTGAAGCCTAGTTTCTTGGAATCAGGAAGGAATTGGAACCTACCATTTGCATGGAAAAGTTGTTATGTGGTGGGATCAACTTAAACAAGTTGAGCACATAAATCAAAGGATCACTTGGAAGCAATTCAAAAGATATTTTTAGGAGTACCTTTCATAGCACTTATATGACAAGAAAATGTAGGATTTATTTGAACTCATGTGGGGAATCATAACCATGGAAGAGTATGAAAATAATTTATCGGGACCGCTAAAGTATATGGCATTTATAAAGGATGAGAAGGTGAAAATACAAAGGTTTTTGAGTGGACTTCCTTCATTTTATAAAGATAATATTCAATATGATGGTCCCATGAATTTGACTGAGACCATCAAGAAGGATAAGTATTTGTATGATAGAGAAAAGGGAAGGGAGTATTTGTAGAAATATTGGAAGGATAAGAAGAAAGAGAAGTTTGATCAGAGAAAGAAAGGATTCAAACCTTTCAACAGAAATATCCCAAATAAAAATCAGCAAGACCGACATGCTAACAATGAATCCAAGAGATAAGAATCCTTGGGGAAAATGGGAAGACCACCAATCCAATGTTAGGGATGAAAAGAATATCACATGTACAAGGATTTCCCTCACAAAAAAGACAAATTGAATACCATGCACAATATTCAAGAGGATACAACAATAGAAGACATGGGTAGAAGAATTCCAAGAATATATGTAGCCTTAGAAGACCGACAAGAAGAGTACCAATCCAATATGATCGAGGTGGAAGGTAAAATCATTAATCGACATGTTTTTATTTTAATTGATTCATAAGAAATCCATTGTTACATTGATCCTAAAATCAAGTTTGGTTCAGCTAGCCAGTGGAACCAAAAGAAGGATCAATGAAATTGTCATAGGTTGTACCATAATTCTTAACAGAGTGAATACTAATATTGATCTAAATATTATACCATTGGGATATTATGATATTATAATTGGAATGGATTGGTTGGACAAGCATCATGTTGTTCTAAATTATCATAAAAAGACATTTACATGTCTTTATGAAGAATGAAAGTAGAGCATTGTGAAAGAAATTCCAAGACCCATTTCTATAAGGAAAATATCAAACCTTACAAATATAGAGATATTTCAGGACAAAATGTCAATTGTAGGCATCCCATATGGAGGAGCCAAAAAATACAAAAGGGCCAAGCCTTGCATATTTTTCGATACTGCAAGAGTTTGAAGATGTATTCCAATAAATACCAGATTTCTACCAAATAGGGAGATAAATTTATTTATTGATTTAGTACCATGAGCCACCCAAATATAAAAAAACACCTTACAAAATGAGTACACCATAATTAAATTAATTACAAATGTAGCTAGAAGAATTGTTGAAGAAAGGGTACATACATACAAGCGTTTCACCTTATGGAGTACCAGTACTCTTTGTCAAAAAGAAGGATGGAACATTGAGGTTGTGTATTGACTAAATAGACAGTTGAATAAAGCCATTGTGAAGAAAAAATACCCTCTGCATAGAATTGATTACCTGTTTGATCAGCTAAGAGGGGAAAATATATTTTCAAAAATAGACTTGAGATCAAGTTACCACCAGGTAAGAATCAAGGAAGAAGGAATGAATAAGACAAATTTTAGAACCAGGTATGGACATTGTGAATTTGTATTGGTGTCATTTGGACTGACCAATGCACCAGACGTATTTATGCACTTCATGAATGACATATTAAAAAATAATTTGGATAAGTTTGTCATAATATCCTTGGATGGCATACTTAACTATTCCAAGTCAGAGGAAGATCATGAACATCACTTGAGGTTGGTTTTGCAAGTGCTTAGGGAACATCATTTGTAAGCCAATATTAGTAAGTGTTATTTTTACTAGGAATAGATCCATTACTTGGGACACATTATTTTGGAACAAGGCATAACAGTGGACCCAAAGAATATTGAATCCATTAGAGGATGGCCAACACCTAGGAAAGTTTCAGAATTCATATATTTTATGGGATTAGATGGTTACTATAGAACATTTATAGCAGGGTTCTCTAAGATTTCTCATCCCACCACTTATTTTCAAAATAAGAGAATTAAATTAGAATGGATAACTAAGTGTGAATATAACTTTAATTTGTTCAAATAATTACTTACAAGTGCACTTATTTTAATGATTGGTGACCCAAATGAAAGGTTTTTTGTATGTACATGTGCATACAAGGAAGGACTTGGTCCAGTCATCACTCAAAATGGACGTGTCATTGGTTATGAGTCAATAAATGTTAAACAACATGAGAAGAACTATGCCACAGATGATTTGGAGATTCCTACCATTATTCATGCACTAACGATGTGGAGACATTATCTCATGGAAAAGATATTTTAATTAAGAGCAAACCATAGTGGTATGAAATTATTTTTTGACAACCAAATTTGAATTATAGGCAGACAAGATGGATGGAATTTTTAAGTGAATATGATTTTGACATCAATCATATCAAAGGAAAATAAAACAAAGTTGTTGATGCACTTGGTAGAAGAGTACATTTCATGCATGCTACAGTCATTAGTATGCATCAATCATATTTGAGGAGCATAATTTTATATGTTGTTGTTATAGATCAACATTACCTATTGGTAAAAGAAATCTTACAACAAGAAAATGTACAATAGAAAATTAAAGAATATGAGATGAAGGGAGATGGATTACTTATGCATACAAATATAATTTATGTTCCTAGTTCCAGAGAACTTAGGAAATTGGTATTAAAACAAATGCATAATGTTTTGTATGTCAGACATCCTCATTACCATAAAACAATTGCAGTAGTAAGAAGCCAATTCTTTTGGCCATGAATGAAGAAAGATGTTGTTGACTACATTACTAGATGTATGGAATGTTAGAGAGTGAAGTATGAGCTTAAACACCCAGTGGGTTTGTTACAACCATTACTAATTCCAAAGAATAAATGGGAAGTGGTAACTATTTATTTTATAATTGAATTTTCCAGGACAAGAAGGCAACATGATTCAATAATGGTATTGATTGATAAATTGAAAAAGGTTGTTCATTTTATTTCTATAAAAATGACTCATACAATAGCTAATATTGGACAAATTTACATGAGGGACATCACTTGGTTGCATGGGACAGCTAAGGCAATTGTCTCATATCGAGATATTAAGTTTACTTCAAGTTTTTTGATGGGATTGTTTAAAGGATTTCATACAAATATGAACCTTAGCATAGCATAGCATCCACAATTACATGGAAATACAAAGAGAGTCAACCAAGTGAATGAGGACATGTTGAGAATGTATGTGATGGATAAGCCATCTAAGTGGGAATATTGCCTCCACTTGGTTGAGTTTTCATATAATAATGGGTATCAAGATTCATTGAATATGATCCCATTTGAAGATTTGTATAGTCAAAAATGAAATACTCCAATGAGTTGGGACAACCCAACAGACAAAGTGGTTCTTGGGCCCGAACTGCTCAAGGATATGGAAGACCATATGGTTACAACTAAGAAGAATTTGAAGGAAGCACAAGATAGATAGAAGAATTATGCATATAAGAATAAGATAGAGAGGGAATTTAAAGTGGGAGAGAATGTGATTTTGAAAGTGAAGCCCAAGAAGATCTCATTGAAGTTGGGTAGATTTATAAAGCTAACAACCGGATTATGTGGTCCATTTGAGATATTGGACATAATAGGGTCGGTTGCATACATGCTTGCATTGCATGCTTCCATGAATGTGCATAATATATTCCATGCATATTTCTTGAAAAAGTATGTACCTGATCCTAACCATGTTATTGATTGGAATTTGATTCAGGTGGAACCTGAGGCAAACGTTTAGGTCCAACCAGTGCACATATTGGACAGAAAAGTTAAAATGCTCTGGAAATGAGTTATAGAGTTGGTAAAAGATAAGTGGACCTACTACGGTCCTGAAAATTCTACATGGGGGCATGAAGATACCATGCGGAAAGAGTACCCATAATGTTTTGAATAAATTGAAATTTTTATTTTATGTTTTGTATGTGCACTTGGGACATTGCCAAAATAAGGGGGAGGGGAATGTAATACCCCAATTTTGATTCCCCATATTAAACAATTTTTTTTGTCTTATTTTATCGATGGTCGAAGTTCCCAAACAATTAAAAGAAGTTAGAATTCCTAGGAAATGTAATTCTTTGATTACTATTAATAATAAAATATATTATTGGTTGCTAGACGGTCAAGGACAAGAGATATAAAGGTATATGATTCCACAAGAGAGGGGGATTAAGGGAATATGTATTTATTTTATATTTTACTTACCCATTTTGGTTTTAATGGAGAATAACAATTACATGAGCTTATTCATGGAAGGCCATGTGGTTCATGATTTCATGTAAATATATAAACCCCTCGTGTGGATTATTGATAGGTTCACTCTTACATTCACTTTTCTCATTCATTATCACTCAATCATTCTTGATCTTGTTTTGGGGGAAAAGGAAAAAAAATTGGAGGTAAGTAGCCATTGTTGTTGGTTGTAGTGGCCACTGATATATTTCATCCCTGAAATAATGGTTGTATGCCTGAGACACATTGGGAGGTGCTAAAATTTGTTCAAAGCTTCAAATCTTGAGAGACCCGGCATGGATATTCTTGACCAGATGCATCAAATCCTTGGAAGAAGATAGATATAGTAAGGGACTCTGTGGAAAATAAGGCGGTCCATTCTCTTCAATTGTGTCTACTAGAAAGAAGAGAGTTGGTGTACTTTGGATTGTTGTACGTTGAGAAACCTATGAGAGCTCAAGTGCTGACTAGTTTGGGAAGCTGAGTGACACCCTGTAACCATCCTTATGGATTCATAGCCCTGGTTCGGGGGTGACCTGTTGTTGAGACTTGGAACAAAAACATCTATGGTTGGGTGGAACATCCTTGGTCTGTAGCCACTTGGTGAATGGTTTTAATAAAGATAAATTCTCTTTGTTATGTGTTTCTCTACGTCTATATTTATTTCCACTGTGTATTAGTTATTATATTTGAAATTCATATTTATACTATGCATGTTTGTTGGTTATTGTTTTGCATGACATAATGTTCATTTATTTTATGTTGTAGAATGAATCTTTATTATTGCATGTGATTCTTTCATGCTTCTTTATTAAATAATTGTTATCGAAATTTTGAAATTCATTTGAAGTGTGCTTTGAAGTAGCGTGACAAGCCTGTGCATGGATCAGTGTGTTACATATAAGGCCTTTGATTGTATTAGAGTGGTTTTTCTGAATCTTGAAGATCTGGTCAGATCCTTGAAGAATCCCTGAAATCGGAGAAGTTCATATTTTCAGACCATTAATCAGTGGAAACTTTGTGTTATGTTGGGGGAAAACCTCAATAAATGATTCGAAATAATGCATGGATCACATCCTAATGTTAAAAGGTAATATCACCATGAGTCTTGAGTAGTAGAGTCAAGAAAGAGAGATCGACAACGACGAAGAGGTCTCCAAACCATCATCATCCATTGGATGGTGCGATGAGTGGATCGAGACCTTTTTTCATGAGGTTGAGTCCTTAAAATGACCAATATTTGGAGCAAGAATCTCCAATGAAGACATAAGCCTTGGGATGGAACAAGGACCTTTGATATGTCAAGAGTGACCTCAGAAAGATTAGGACTATTGTTACTAGTCACATTGTCGTAGGGGTATAGGAGGTTGGAAAAGTGGGATGATGGTTCCAAGTATCATTGACGATGACGAAGTTATTGAAGAGAAATGAGAGTCATTGATTAACATATAGATGAGAGTGATAACTACCATAGATTTTGATAGGTTTTGATTAAGTGAAAAATTGGATGATCATGTCATGTTGACATGGTGTGCCAACATGGAATCCAACATGTCACTAGGGATTATATGTGTCACTAGTGGAATGATTTATGGACATGAGTGGTCTCGGAGGGGACTAGAATCCCTTATGAATTTGAATGCAACCTACACTATTAGATATGGGTGTCGAGATATCCCAGTCATTCATCAAAGAATGTTGAGCATGGGTCCAAAAGTGAGGATAGGAGCATGTGGTGGAGATTTCCACATCTTAAGGCCAAACGACAGACGTTGATCCATAGGTGAGTGAGGTGAGATCTCAGCCATGGATTTTTCATAGGACCCAAAAAATCACCAAATCAAAGAGTTGGTGGGTCAAACATTAATAACCATGCAAATTGGGGCCTCTAACATGACCAGATTCATCGAAGATCAAACTTTAGAACTTTCGAATATGGGAATGGTCCATTGGATGGGTCATCATCAAAAAATTCAGTGTCGGTGTGTTTGGTTCTCCGTAAGAGTAGAATCCCTGACGATGAAGAACGCAGGCTCAAGTTATTAGGGTTGTTGAGCTGGAAGGTCACTAGGCTAGGTGGTAGTAGCCACACTAGTGCCACATCATATTGAATGAGTGGTAGGAATACCCGTGGATGCCTCGTGGAAGTAAGGTGTATTTTGACAATGAGAGTCTAGAAATTTTGGGAGGTTGTAACAGTAGATCTAGAGATCAGAATTGGGTTTACTTATAGTTGTTGGAAATATATCACAAGCAGAATCCATATATGTTATTTAGGATCAGATAAGAGATTATTTGAGAAAGATAAGTATTAACATCCCACTATCCTAAGAGAGGGTTACATGGTCAGGGGTGTTATAGAGTGGTACGAGAGCATATTTAAAAATCTATGCTTGAATGGGCCACCGAGGTTGCTTAAAATTGTTTCAGAAAGATTTTAATATTTCTTGATGTGTATGTTTTAAAATGTTGATATCATGGCTAATGATAATAGTTTGTTTAGAACATAGGATGTAATGAAAGGAAAGAAGATGTGAATGGTGCAGTGTAGCATGGAAGAAACCTCACACCTAAAATATGAGGAATCTGATGGCCGGAAGAATAGAGAAACCCCTCCAAATTTGATGGCCAATATTAGAAGTTTGAAGGAAGAAAATGAAAGAATGATGAGAGCTCAGGCCAAATGATACACTTGAATGCAGTGTTACTGCAGATCTTGTCATAGATTCAAAAACATCTATAGTAGGTTCCCAGTAATGTTGATTATAGTAGTCATAAAATTTGAATATCCCTTCAAATTCTTGAATGCATGGGCTCAGAACTAGTAATGTGGGAATAAGTTCCTCTAGGAAGAGGCATCAGGATGCCAAAAATGGAATATCTAGTGAAATCATTTCCATTGATTCATCTAGCAGAAAAACTACTTTGGTAGAGTTTTCCAGTAGTGGCACAGATTCAAGTGTCTGTAAGAAGAAAAAGAGGAAGAATTCTCATAGTTCTTTGACTGAAGAATTCAATAAGGGTAATTCACTTATCATGTATGGAGAGATCAAGAAGGGAGAAGAAGTTGGGGCATGGATGTTTGGCTTGAAGAATTACTTTCAGGTACATAATTACTCTAAAAATAATAAGGAAATAATCGTGATTTTTAACCACAATGGAGGAGATTCCATTTGGTTGGAATACCTCAAGTAAATGAAGGGATTAAAGGAAATAAAATGGCATGGAAGCAGTTTGATAAATACTTACGAAAGGAATAGCTATCAGAAAATTATTATGATGATAAAATAAAGGAATTCCATGAGCATAAGTTGGGGAAAATTACCATGGATGCATATTCCAAAAGGTTTATGTATTTTTTGAGGTGCTTCCCATACCTCGAGGATGAAAAAGAAAGAGTGCAATGTTTTCTCAATGGATTATCACAGTCATAGAAAGACTGGATTGTGTTTGATAAAAAACAAGACATTGGAGGATACTGTAAGGAATCCCAAGTGTTTTTATGATCAATCTAGGAATAATAAATACCCTTCAAAATATTGGAAGAGGACGGACAAGAGTGGATTCCATAATAAGGAATTCAAGTGATTCCCATAAAACAATCCCAAGAAGGTCGCACAATTTGGTCATCCAAGAAGAAGTTACATCCACAGAATTTTCATCTCAAAGTGGAAATAAACTAGCAGAGCAAGCAATTGAAAGAGAAGAGGAGCCTAAGAAAGGACCCTTGCAATGTTGGAGATGTGGAGAAGCACACCTGTTGAGGGATTGTCCCCACATATGACATGATACCATGAAGGTGTATAATGTACAAGAAGCAACTATCGTCAAATATGTAGCTAGAAGTGTGCCACGAATATATGCAGTGGTGTGAAATATGAAAGAAAACCACCAAGACCGATCCAGGTGGATATCAGTGACCAACCACCTATTCCAACTGGCTCATATTGGAAGTTTTTCAGGTTGGCATTTTTTTCCTAGTTTTCGTATCCTAAACTTCTAGGGTTATTTTCATGCCCTAAATAACATTTTTAAGGGTTGACATAGTCAAAATATATATAGAGTTAGTGTTTTATGACATAATGTGTATTCCTTGGATAGACCTTTCCAACAAGCTCTTGTGATCCTAAAATAAATATCGTATTCAAAATTTATGAACCTGGGAAGTTGATGTACCAACTTAGCCCAATGGGGACCAAATGAATTTTGACACTTCATCTCCTAGGATTAGGTTTTTGGGTCACTAGGGTTTTGGAATTCATGTTTATTGTAAAAGGTCTTTAATATTCACATTGTACTCATCTTCTTGTGAATGAGCATAGCCATCACATCTCTTCTCGGAGATAATTGCTACCATTCTAGCAAAGCTTGTTTTCAGTCTGCATTTTGCAGTTTCAACATATTTCTTTATTGAATAGAAATCAATTTCATTGTATCTCTTTTATCATTCATTATGTCTCTATGTTAATAATAATAATAATAATGTGTGTTCATTTTTTTCTTCTCATAAAATCTGGATCAATGGTATCAAAGCGAGGTTACTCCTTGTCATTCTTAGTGCATGTCCCCAACAAGGTCAAGGTACAAAGATGATGACCTGTATACAAAATGGACCACACTAAGGCAATAAAGGGACCAAGCAATGCCAGAGTTCACAAATATCTTCTATACCTTGCACACCAAGATAGGTATCAAAGTTTTTGAACACCATCTGTTGCTCAAGTACCACGGTGATCTGCATTGATACATTGAGGAAAAAATGTAGTTTTTGGACATCTCGTCCTTTGGTGCAACTTACCTATATGCCATCAAAATCGAGCATAAGATTTTAAAAAATATGCAGTATTTTGGGTCTAGGAACCCCTCACAGCATAATAAAATATGGAAAGCCTCAAGACAATTGATCTAAGTCGTAAGCAAATAACTATGATGGAAAGAAGAAGAAAGATACCAAGAAGTGGTGTGACTTCCATAAGAGACCCTAGCATCACATTGTTTATTTCCACTCAAAGAAGTCATTGGTGTCTAAGGTGAAAGCCTCTGAATCAGATGTGGGTTCTGACTTTCAGTCTGAACCAGAAAAGGGGAGATATATCATTGATGGAGAATCCAGTGCCACCATTGCTACCACCAAAATCCAACTAGGTCAATCTGATGATCCAGAGGAAGGATCTTTAATTTACAGATGGGGGTGAAAATCACCCCACTACACTTTATCGTTGATATAAATATCCAGAATAACCTCATCTCAGCAGAGGTTTTCAAGCAGTTTTCCTTAATGACAATGCCACACCTACATCCCTGTAGAATTGGATTGCTCTGTCAAGGAAGTGATCTTCGCATCATCCAACAATGTCACCTATACTACAACATCAAGCCCTTCAAATATGAGGTATTGTGTGATGTCTCTCCTCTTGAAGTTTTTGATGTTCTTTTGGGCCAACCTTATTTATGGAAACATCATGTTGTATATGATTCTAGGCCTTGCAGTGTTATTATTACTTTGGACAGGAAATATGTACAGGATACCCAAAGTGGTACCACCTATTTGCATTTCCTTCATCTCTGTCAAGCAATGCAGGAAGGTCATCTCTTAGAATGTGAAGTTTGTCTTCTTCGTTATTTTCTCTCAAAGTGAGCGAAAAATTGCATCAACATATATGGCCTCCTCAACCGGCCACTCCACGCAACAAAAGTAAGTGGATAAGGTCATGCAATAATACAAAGACATATTATCATCACCTATTGGGGTACCTATACACTTTCAATTCCATCATTCCATCGATCTGGCCCCTACTACACCACTACCCAATGCTCCAATCTATCAGTGTTCTCTGTTAGAAAATGAGGAGATAAAGTATCAGATTCTAGAACTAATCCAAAAGAAACATGTCTGACCTATCTCAATCACCTTGTGGAAACCCAATCATGATTCTTCATTGATTTTCGATCCCTAAATAAAATCATAGTTAGGAACTGGTACCTGATTCCTCGAATCAATGATCTCCTTGATCAACTTAAGGGGGTCAAATAATTCAGTAAGATTGATCTGAATTCTGGATACCATTAGGTCCCAATAGAGTAGACATATGTATGGAAGACTACATTCAAGTCAAAATAATGTCTTTTTGAATAGTTGGTCATGCCCTTTGGTTTGAAAAATGTCCCAACAACTTTCATAAGGATGATAAACAATATATTGTGGCCTTTCACCAATTATTTTGTAGCAGTGTATCTGGATGACATCCTCATCTACATCAAGACTTGGGAAGAACATTTGCAACATATTCAATAGGTTATGCATACTGTGTGGCAACAAAATCTATATGCCAACTTGTAAAAATTCTCCTTCGGCATGGACAGGGCCCAATACCTAGGATACATTTTTTATGAGCATGGTGTGCATGTGGATCCATCCAAGATCCAGGTCATATGTGACTAGCCAACCCCAACTACGCTAACTAATCGTCATAGTCCTTGTTAATTTCTATCGCAGTTTCATGTTGGGATTCTCCCATATTGCATGGGCCCTCACCAAAGTAACCAGGGGTTGTGGTAAGGAAACATTTTTGTGGGGCCTATCCCAACAAAAATTGTTCAATGATTTGAATCAGAACTTTTTCTCATACCTATTGCTTTCATTACCCGACCTACAACAACCCTTTGAGATCGAGACAGATGATTCAAACTATGTTGTGGGCACAATTCTCACTCAACATGGCCACCCCATTGCCTATCATAGTGAGACACTATCAGATGTCATCCATAAGTACCCTACTTATGTCAAATAAATGTACTCCATTTTGAAACCCTACCTCCAGTGGAGGAATTACATTCTCGAGAAGGAGACAATCGTCCACATTGATCATAAACTATTGAAGTTCATGCAGACACAAGGAAAATTGTAGAATGACTACCATTAGAAGTGGTCCACATACTTGTAGCAGTTCCACCTCTACATCAAGTATAAGACAATAAGTACCAATCGCATCATTGATTTCCTCATCCAACCTCCAATCGCGGAACTCACCACAGTGCTAGACTCTTGTGAGCATGAGACCTCTGGATGGACCCAACTCTGTGAGAAATTCCTTGACTTTTCCACCACCTACCAGATGTTGGGCACAAACACAATTATTACTAATTTTCATCTTCAGGACAAGTTGTTGTGCCACTTAGAACATATTTTTGTTCCATCAAGAGAGTGAGTGAATATGACTTGGGAATCCCTCTATAGGTGGTTGGTAGGACACTTCAACATAAAAAAGATAGTGGCAGTGTTGTAGCAAGATTTCTATTGGTCGAAACTTCGATAGGATCTCAGTAAGTATATCAAGACCTACATTGCCTATGTTATTTCCAAAATGGCCACTACAAACAAGGAATTTACACCCCTCATCCTACTCTCGACAGGCCCTGCGAATCCATATCAATGGACTACATGTCAGGCCTTCCATCCACCAAGTGTGGAAATGACTGTGTTTTTGTGGTTGTTGATCGTTTTTCCAAGATGACGATTTTGGACGCCTACAAAAAGAGCATCACAGTGGATGGCACTACTAAACTCTTCTTTGAATGAGTGTGGGTACATTTTGGGATACCAAAACTCATTATCTCAGATCGATACAGTTGTTTCCTCAACACATTCTCTTCAAGCCTACGATCACTTTTGGACACCAAGATCGCAAAATCCACTACCTTCCACCCCCATATAGATGGTCAAATCGAGGTCTTCAACTGGATGATCATGCATATCCTATGCATGTACAATTATAAGAACCCTTGCACATGGGATGACAGTCTTCCCTATGTTCATCACATCTATAACATATCCATACATAGCTAACCCAACCACAACCCCTTTTAGGTGGGGTTGTGATTTCAACCATTGGGTCCCATGTTTATTGCACTACCCCTTGTGGCCACCGAGGAAGACTCGTCTCGTGCTCAATGTTAAGTACCAACGACTAAATAAAAAATACACCAAAATAGATCCAAGAAGAATATTTGAAAACCACACTTTATTATATCAAAACCATTGAGGTAGGGCAACACCATACAATGGATCCTATTGTGGAAATAATAATGTCATGTTCACTTTCCTCTTGGAGGGAGAAACCTCCTAATGAACTTAAGCTCCAATTTCCAAATACAATAATTATCAACTAATCCTATTACATTTATTTAACCCCTTTATATAGTGCTACCATTACCTAATAACATTCTAGAGGAGGAATCCTCTAGAAGAATAAACTTCTATGAAGCCCTATTACATTTATTATATCTTACTACCCATTTATTATATCTAACTACCATAGTGTGTCTTGTTTAATAATATAGTGGACCTAGTCCACCTTACATTCAATGGCCTCCACTACCTCTCTAGCTACCTAACATTCCATCCCCCTTATGAAACTATTGTCCTCAATGCTTGTTATGAGGGTGTACAACCATATACCAAGGTCCCATGGATAAGTGTGGACCATAGTGTTGAAGTAGACTAGAGAACCATGGTCCCATGTAGAAATGAAATCCACCATGTTGAAGTAGTCCAACTGCCATTATAAACTCGGGTCATGTTGGTATTAAAGTCTGCACCTGATTGCTAAAGGGAAGATGTAGTGTCCCCAAGGCAGTGCCCTGTTGTAAATCATGTTCTGAAAGGAATTGTAATTATGTTTTATAGGCTAGTGAGCCAAGTTTTTATAAGTTGGTGGCTTATGTGTTTGTTAGGCCAGGGAGCCTAAGTGTTCAAGGCTAGGAGCCTTCTGATGTATATGTAATCACACAGAACAAATTTATAAAAATTTGTAAACACCGCCAGGTGTAGACCGACCACGATGAATGAGTGAAGGGAGACTGAGCTTCCATAGAGAAGGAAAGGGATTAGGGGCTGGAAGGTGGGAAAAGGGGCTAAGTGTTAAGCCTAGTGGGTTTCAGCCTTGGGAATAATATTTTAATATTATTTCAAAAAGGCATGAGAATTTCATGTTTTATCCTAAGTTCCTAACCATGAGGAAGGGATGCGTGCTAGTGGAACGCATGCAGTTCCCAGGGCGACAAGTGTCAACCCTAGTGCATGCGAATAAAACGGCTAGGGTGAGCTGTGAGAGGGGCCCCCCTGCTCTCATTCGATCAGATGGATTGAGCGTGTACAGGCTCTGAGCAGTACGACGGACCCGAGTTCTACAGAGAACCTTCGTGCGTCTCTGTGATCCAAAAAGTTTGTGTCTGGCTCTGAGAAGCTCGTGTATACCTCCATATTGAACCAGAAGCCTGTGATTGATTCCGAAAGAGCCGAATTCACCCCTGTTCTGAACCGAAAAGAATGTGTGGTGTCTGGGAATCCGTGTGCATCCTCTATCTAAAATGGAACTTGTGCGTGAAGCCTCTGTCCTGAAGCCATGACCGTGAGACCATTTTTTCCATTTCTGAACCCGTTTTGAGGAAGTCGGTGTCTATATTTCCGTGGGTAATTACAGTTGCACAGTCTGGGACTTCGTATGGTTTGTGACCAGTTGTGAAACACTCTCTCTAGGCGAGAGGGGTGTTTGAGGTTGGATGAACAGGTGGTTTTTCCTGTGAGCATCTCTCTCTAGGTGAGAGAGTGTGCAAAGGAAGGAGAGGACTCTTGGAATGAACCCTGTAGCTACCACAGAGCTCGCAGACTTCTAGTCTGGTCTGTTGCTGTAAACCAAGGTAAGGGAGGTTAGTAGCCGAAGGACTGTCTAGGTGACAGAGAAGGTGTATACTCCTGGGGTGGAATAGGCATGTGGGGAATGAGGGTCTATGGGTAGTGAGCGTGAGTGGTTCTTGGAAGAGAATTTCTTCCTCGTGACTGTGTGTTTTCCCTATAACCTCAGCCTAGCCTAGGATTCCTTTCCTTGGGGTGGAGCTTAGTCCCAGCTCGGGGGTGACCTACTGCTGAGCTGATGAGCAGTGTGGTCTAAGGCTGGGAGGTTCATGGAAGGCCTGCACCTGGTCGGTGGAATTACCTCAGTTTCAAGACAAGTATCAACTTATGTTAAATGTTATGTTTTGCATGCCTGTGATGCTTATATTTTATCATGTATTCTGTTGTGCAGATGAATTATGGTTAATGTCATTCTTAAAATTATTATAGCAATAATTTATATGGCTTACTCTGAGTTTAAATGTGTTTCATTTGCTTAAATGTATGTTGTTTTATAATCCATAGTGGGTGTTATATTTCCGCGAAGTTTGGTAACCGAAAAAGTGGTGTTACAGTTTGGTATCAGAGCCAAGGTTTCAACACTGAGCCTAGATGGGCCAGTTGAATGGTCTTTAGAAAGAGGGTGAGAGGAGAAATTGTGTCTGGAGGACCAATTTCAGACCCTGGTATGGTTCAAAGTGTCAAGGAGTTACTTGACTATGCTTATAAGCTCAGGAGGTATAGCAGTGTTGTGAAACCGCAACTGGTGTGGTATATGGCCACAGGGAGAGAGGACTCCACACTAGTAGTGCTGGAGCCTTAGGATCAGTTTGGAGGGAAGGTGAGCCCTCATGACTGTCAGATCTAGAAAATGTGCGCAGGGATTAACGTTTCTTTTGAATTTCACAGGAGTGTGGGAATCGCGATACGCAAACTCCCGAAAACCCAAGAAGATCTACGCTATAGATATGGGAGGAAGGCTCAACCATTAGATCTGGTGGAGTCACGCTCAAGTTAGTCGCGAAAACCTTTCGAATTTCACAAAGTCGGGAGATGGGAAGTGAGGAAGGGGAACACCTCTGAAACCCGAAACGCTGAAACGATCTACACCATAGATCATAGGAAGGTAGTTGACCATCCGATTGAGCAGAGGAGTAAATCGTAATTTCAGGATTTCGATAGATGGAAGTTCAAGATGTAGGGTGCACGAACTCCCGATGCCCGAAACCCTGAAATGCCGAAAGGATCTGCACTGTAGATCTGAGAAAGATCTGACTGTTGGATTCCATTTGGAATGGACATGGACACATGGGTGTGTACCACGTGCCAGTGAGTCGAGAAGACAGGCGAGAGTGGTGGGACCTGAAGACGTCACCGAAGGTGACGTGGACCCTCCTGAATGTACCACGTGCCACGGTGGTAAAGGGAAACATCTGTGTTGTGGGCCCAGAGAATAAAGTAATTTGCGATTTCAAAATTCACAAAGGAGGAGCACGAAGGCTCAACACTCTAACTCGCGAAGTCGCGAGTTGGTGAAGAAGGGCTAGCACTTATCCCTAGCCTATGGTCACGTGTAGAAGGCGCTAGCAAGGAGGGAGACATACATGTATCACATCTCGGGTATCAACGTTTGTAGGAAATGAGTCGAGGGTCTTCGACTCACGAACTCGCAAGATCACGAGTTGCGGAAGGGTGACTTTGGTTACGAAAATTTAACTGTTGGATCTTCATAGACTGAGATTTCGAAGTTCCAAAGTCCCAGAATTTGCAAAGCTAGACAGAGCTCAGAAAACTTTGTGAAGTCAAAACGTTTTTCTTGTTCACGTTGGCTTATAAATGTTGTAAGTTTTCTTGAAGGGTTAAGGCCTGACAAACTTCAGTTGGCTGCATGTCGTGTGTGCAGAGTTCAATGAGTGTCAGGACAGCTAAAAACTGACACCGAGTATGGAATTGAAAGAGGTGTAGATTGCCTCCGAAACAGAGGACGAAAGGGTAGGAAGGAATGTCAACCTAGGAGTCGAAGGAACAAACTCTAATGGGCATGGAAAAGAGATGAATAAGGAAGAACATATGATGAAACTCATTGAAAGATTGCAGAAAGATGCCCAGGATCACCTAGTTGATAGCCGAAAGCTCATGAAAATCAGGGATCAACAGGGTGAATTCAACTTAAAAATGTTGAAGAGCCTGGAAAGAATAGAAAAAGAAATTGGAAAAAGAGAGTGACACAAGCAGATCAAGAAGTGTCAGAACCCCTGAGAGGAGAAGAAGATCGAGGAGTGGTAGTAGACATTACCATCTCTTCCCAAAGCATTCTGGCAAGGAGACACACAGTAGTTCAAGCCCATCCCCTACCAGAAAACACCAAAAATATGGAAGGAATGAATTGAAAGGGGAAATCAACAAGATTAAACTGCCTACATTCGATGGTGAACATAAGAAGGAAGAAGATGTTGAAACATGGTTGTTGGGTATGAAGAAATACTTCCAACTGCAGAATTATTCTACCCATGCAGAAGGAAGAATTGCAATGTACCAACTGAAAGGAAAAGCATCCATGTGGTGGGATCAATTAGTGCAGGTGCAACACATCAGAGAGAAAGAGGTCACGTGGAAGGAGTTTAAGAGGTATTTTGAGAAGAAATACCTGACCAAAAGATACTATGACAGAAAGATGAAGGAGTTCTTCGAACTCAAGTTGGGCAGCATGACCATTGATGAGCATGAACGAAGTTTTCTAGAACTACTGAAGTATGTTCTGTTCATCAAAGATGAGGCTGTCAAAATTCACAGGTATCTGAGCAGACTGTCACCTTCCATTGGTGATAAGATTCAATATGACGATCCTAAGACCATGGAAGAAACCATAAGAAGGGAGAAAAGCCTACCTTTCGGAAGGCTTGGGATGACTAGAAGAGGTTTAAGAAAGAATAGAGGAAGAAGGGAAACATGCCTCACTTTTTCAGGAACAGTCCTTGGGGACAATCATCTTTTAGAGAGCCCAGGAAAGTTGAAGGGAGTGAGCAGATGCCAAGACTGCCACCTATGGAGTGTTGGGGATGTAAAGGGAATCATAGGTACATAGAATTCCCCCACAGAAAAGATAAAGTGAGAATTTTCCATACTGTTCAGCAAGCTGAACCAGTGGAGGATATGGGTAGTAGAATTTCGAGGATCTACGCAGCCTTGGACAACAAGCAAGTAGAATTTCAATCACACATGATTGAAGTGGAAGGTACGATCAACAACTGACCACTTGTTATTTTAATTGATTCAGGGGCTAACCATAGTTATATAGATCCTAGAGTGGTGGAAAGTTCACATTTAACAAGAAGAAAACATGAAAAGTCTTGGCTAGTGAAGTTGGCTACAGGAACCAAAAGGAAGGTCACTGAATTGGTTAAGTTCTGTTCAGTAGACATGAAAGGAATGAGCACTAAGGCTGAATTGAACATTCTACATTTAGGCTCATACGATTTCTTAATTGGGATGGGCTGGTTGGACCAGCACCATGCCCTTCTGGATTGTCGTAACAAGAGGTTTACATGCCTGAACGAAGAGGGAAATCAGGTAATAGTCCAAGGAATTCCTAGAGCTATGGCTGTTAGGGAAATCTCAGCCATGCAGCTGAAGAAATGTTACCGGAAATGCTGTCAATTATTTGCAGCTCAGGTGGAAGAAGCATCCCGAGATGTAATCTTGAATCTGGAAGATCACGAGGTACTCAAAGTGTTCAAGGACGTATTTCAGGAGGTACCAGGACTACCTCCGAAGAGGGACATCGATTTTTCTATAAATTTGATTCCTGGAGAAGCTCCAGTGTCGAAGGCTCCTTATAGAATGAGTACACCAGAGCTGAAAGAGTTGCAATTGCATCTTGAAGAGCTACTAAAGAAGGAATACATTTTCCCCAACATGTCACCTTAGGGAGCCCCGGTCCTATTCGTGAAGAAGAAATATGGGACGTTGAGGTTGTGCATTGATTTCTGGTAGTTGAATAAGGTAATTGTCAAGAACAAGTATCCTCTGCCAAGGATCGATGATCTTTTTTATCAATTGAAGGATGCGAAAATATTTTCAAAAATAGATCTCAAATCTGGATATCATCAAGTGAGAATAAATGATGAGGACATTAGCAAGACCGCCTTTAGAACAAGGTACGGTCATTATGAATTCACAATGGTGCCGTTTGGACTAACAAATGCACCTGTTGTTTTCATGTGCTTAATGAATGGAGTATTCAGAGTTATTTGGACAAGTTTGTCATAGTTTTCCTGGACGATATCTTGGTGTATTCCAAGACAGAGGAAGAACATCAGAAACACCTGAGAATGGTGCTGCAGGTGTTGAGAGAACACCAATTGTATGCAAAACTGAGCAAGTGCTCATTTTATCAAAGGCAAATTCATTACTTGGGGCACATTATATCAAAGGAATGGATCATTGTGGATGCTAAAAAGGTTGAGGCCATTTGAGAATGGTCAACGCTAAAGAATGTGGCAGAATTTAGATCTTTTATGGGTATGGCAGGCTACTATAGAAGGTTTATAGCCGAATTCTCAAGGATAGCTCATTCTATCACTTCCTCGCAAAGGAAGGAGAAGAAGTTCTAGTGGACTGAAGAATGTGACAGCGGCTTCCAACGATTGAAGAAGCTACTAACCAACGCTCCAATCCTGAAGATTGTAGATCCAAATAAGGATTACGTAGTATGCACCGATGCATATAAGGAGGGGCTGGAAGGAGTTCTCAGCCAAGAGGGATTTGTAATTTTTTATGAGTCCCGAAAGATGAAAGAGAATGAAAGGAATTATGCCACTCATGATTTAGAGCTAGCAGCAATCGTCCACGCCTTGAGGAAATGGAGACATTAACTCATGGGCAAAAGATTCAAGTTGAGAACAGACCATAACAGTTTGAATTATTTATTTGATCAACTGACTTTAAATGCCAGGAAAATCAGATGGATGGAGTTTCTATGCGAATATGACTTTGATATCAAGCATATCAAAGGGAAAGAAAATAAGGTGGCTGATGCACTCAACAGAAAAGTGCACGAATTACATGCTACAACCATTAGCATGTACAGGACTGAGATTAAAGACAGAATTTTGGAAGCTACAAATGTTGATTTGCAGTACAGAGGTTTAGTAGCAAAGCTATAGCAATGTGAGAGACCACAAACCAAGGAAAGTTACACCTTGAGAACTGATGGCTTACTTCTGTATAAAAATAGAGTGTATGTACCCAATGTCCAAGAATTGAAGCTGGAAATTCTAAAAGAAATGCATAACGTGGCTTATGCTGGACATCCTGGATATCAAAAGATTGTGGCAGCAGTCAAAAGCCATTATTTTTGGCCAGGTATGAAGAAAGAAATCGCTAAATACATTGCCAGATGTATGGAGTGCCAGAAGTTTAAGGATGAGCACAGGCACCCAGCAAGGTTGTTGCAGCCTTTACCCATTCCTGAATGGAAATGGGATTGGTAACAATGGATTTTATCACCGGACTACCTAGAACAAGAAAGCATCATGATTCAATCATGGTGGTGGTGGACAAGATTACTAAAGCTACCCATTTTATTCCACTGAAAACCACCCACAGGGCAACTGATGTTGCTGATGTCTTTTTAAAAGAAGTTGCATGCTTGCACGGAATTCCTAAGACAATTGTGTCTGATAGGGACCCGAAATTCACCTTGAATTTATGGAAAGGACTGCTCAAAGGATTCGGAATGAATCTAAACATTAGTACAGCGTATCATCCTGAGTTTAATGGTCAGACAGAGAGGGTGAACAGGGTAATAGAAGACATACTGAGAATGTATGTGATAGATAAACCATCAAGGTGGGAAGACTACCTGCATTTGGTAGAATTCACCTACAATAATAGGTATCATGCATCATTGAATATGATCCCATTCGAAGCACTTTATGGAAGAAAGTGCAACACTCTAGTGAGCTAGGATAATCCAGCTGATAGAGCATTAGTTGGGCCTGAACTGCTCAAAGAGATGGAAGATCAAATGATAAAAAATAAACGGAATCTAAAAGCTGCCCAGGATTGGTAGAAAAGTTACGCTGACAGTAACAGAACCCATAGAGAATTCAAAGTGCATGACGATGTTTTCCTGAAAGTGAGAACTAAAAGGAGTTCCCTAAAGTTGGGAAGTTGCACCAAATTGGCAGCAAGATTTTGTGGGCCATTTGAGATCTTGGAAAGGATTGGGCCAGTTGCATACATGCTTGCATTACCTGCATCTATGACTGTACATAATGTGTTTCATGTTTCACTGCTTAAGAAATATGTACCTGATGTTAATCATGTTATCGATTGGAATGTGATTCAGGTGGAACCAAAAGGTGTCATGCAAGTGCATCCTGTGCGCATATTGGATAGGAAAATAAAACAGCTCCGAAATCGAGCTATAGAGCTTGTAAAGGTCCAGTGGACCTTGTATGGTCCTGAAGACGTGACATGGGAGCATGCAGATGCTATGTGGGAAGAGTACCCGCATCTTTTTGAAAATTTTGAAAGGCTTGCAGAGACAGTGTAAGTTTCACTAAGGAAAGTGCAGAAATAAGGGGAGGGGGATTGTAGTGTCCCCAAGGTCGAGCCCTGTTGCAAATCATGTTTTAAAAGGAATTTTAATTATGTTTTATAGGCTGGTGAGCCAAGTTTTTATAATTTGGTGGCCTATGTGTTTGTTAGGCCAGGGAGCCTAAGTGTTGAAGGCCAGGAGCCTCTTGATGTATATGTAATCACGCAGAACAAATTAATAAAAATTTGTAAACACCGCTAAGTGTAGACCGGCCATGATGAATGAGTGAAGGGGGACTGAGCTTCCACAGAGAAGGCAAGGGATTAGGGGCTGGAAGGTGGGAAAAGGGGCTAAGTGTTAAGCCTAGTGGGTTTCAGCCTTGGGAATAATATTTTAATATTATTTCACAAAGGCATGAGCATTTCATGTTTTATCCTAAGTTCCTAACCATGAGGAAGGGATGTGTGCTAGTGGAACGCATGCAGTTCCCAGGGAGACAAGTGTCAAACCTATTGCATGTGAATAAAACAGCCAGGGTGAGCTGTGAGAGGGGCCCCCCTTCTCTCATTCGATCAGACGGGTTGAGCGTGTACGGGCTCTGAGAAGTACGACAGACCCAAGTTTTGTAGAGAACCTTTGTGTGTTTCTGTGATCCAAAAATCCTATGTCTGGCTCTGAGAAAACCCGTGTATACCTCTGTATTGAACCAGAAGCCTGTGATTGATTCTGAAAGAGCCAAATTCACCCCTGTTCTAAACCGAAAAGCATGTGTGGTGTCTAGGAATCTGTGTGCATCCTCTATCCGAAATGGAACTTGTGCGTGAAGCCTCTGTCCCGAAGCCGTGACCGTGAGACCATTTCCATTTCTGAACCCGTTTTGAGGAAGCCAGTGTCTGTATTTCCATGGGTAATTGCAGCTACGCAGTGCGGGACTGTGTATGGCTTGTGACCATTTTTGAAACACTCTCTCCAGGCGAGAGGGGTGTTTGAGGTTGGATGAACAGGTGGTTTGTCCTGTGAGCATCTCTCTCTAGGTGAGAGAGTGTGCAGAGGAAGGAGAGGACTCTTGGAATGAACCCTGTAGCTGCCACAAAGCCCGAAGACTTCTGGTCCGGTCTGTTGCTCTAACCCAAGGTAAGGGAGGTTAGCAGCCGAAGGATTGTCCAAGTGACAGAGAAGGTGTATACTCCTAGGGTGGAACAGGCATGTGGGGAATGTGGGTCTGTGGGTAGTGAGCGTGAGTGGTTCTTGGAAGAGAATTCCTTCCTCGTGATTGTGTGTTTTCCCTATAACCTCAGCCTAGCCTAGGATTCCTTGCCTTGGGGTGGAGCTTAGTCCCAGCTCGGGAGTGACCTACTGCTGAGCTGATGAGTAGTGTGGTCTAAGGCTAGGAGGTTCGTGGAAGGCATGCACCTGGTTGGTGGAATTACCTCAGTTTCAAGATAAGTATCAACTTGTGTTAAATATTATGTTTTGAATGCCTACGATGCTTATATTTTATCATGTATTATGTTGTGTAGATGAATTATGGTTAATGCCATTCTTAAAATTATGATAACAATAATTTATATGACTTACTCTGAGTTTAAATGTGTTTCATTTTCTTAAATGCGTGTTTTTTTATAATCCAAAGTGGGTGTTATATTTTCGCGAAGTTTGTTAACCGAAAAAGTGGTGTTACAGAAGAGCTAGGCCACCTCAAGTTTAGAATGATTTGTTTTCTGATTTTGTTGGTCAGTTAGAGGGTTAGTTTTACCAATACAAGAGCATGGTTGGGTTGGAAAAATGATATAGATGAGGGTTTTCCTTGGCTGGTGGCACACAAATGACAAACAAATGAAATAATAGAGGGAAACAACAAACCACTCAATGAGTAATCTACTGCAAGAAGTTTAATACTTAAAATATCACTTCAAGACATTAAACATGTATCAAAAACACAATTGCTCCCACAGGTTGCAATAAAACAAATCTTCACCAAAGAAGTAGTTGTTTTACAGGTTCCATATTAGTAAAGATAAGTTATACAATAGCTTAAGGAAATGAAATGTACTTCACACAGATAAAAAACTGCATTGAAGATAAGATAATAAAAAAAACACATGAAGATTTGGTCAAAAATATTGTCATCAAAAGTATATTCACTAGGTAAAGAGTTGTAATCCATGCATAGAACAAGTTAAACTAGTTGATGTATTGATCTTCTTTTCCCAAAAACCGAACCTCTTAAATCATACAAAAAAAACTTAATTATCAAATATATAGAGGCTCTCTACCATCTGGATTTGAGGCTTAACTCCACACTATCAGTTGGAAAACAACTTATTGATTTAACTAAAATAATGTTGGAGTATAGTAATGTATACTTCAAACTTAACTTACTAAAGAGGTGGTTCACATATGACCACTTATTGTGCCTTAAAAAGTCTTGACTTAAACAATTAAAACTATTGCTAATGATAAAACTAAATGGATTCCTATGCTGGAGTGAACTGATATTTGGAAGAACTAACTAGGAGTGACAGAAGTGCATTATGTATCAAGCGTTTGTATCCATGCACATTATTGGAGGCCACTAGGAGATAACCAGATGTGTTGGTAGTGTTCTTCTTCATCTGATCTCCTGAGGGAATAAGCAAGTCTTCGAGTGCTTTTTCTGGAGTCTTTGATATTCCTTCTGCAGTCTGGAGTATACTTTCTCAAATTTCTGGTTGTGGTGTTACAGGGTTTAGATCTAAATCTTTAGTTCTGTGCTTGTTGACTATCATCGAGTTGTTGCTAAACGATAAATATGATGTCATAGACTGGATCGTCCTTCCCTTCTTTTGGCATCATTTAAAAACTTCAAAACATATAATTAATGAGGCTAAGCCACTTCAGAAATTTGGTATTCGAGAGATTTTGACTGTAGATTTTGAGAATCTCCTGGAGGAAAATATTCCAGAGTGACGTGGTCGCATGATGTCATAGTCAGTGACGTGTCATAAAAATAAGAGTGACATGTGTCACCTGAAATAGAGTAGATGACGTAACCAAAGGTACCTGAACTGAATGCCACGTGTCATCGATAGATGAATTTCATACGTCATCGAAACTTTGACGTTAAAGATCTTTTGAATTTAGAGTATGAATATATCACGAATGACTACTCTCCCAGAGTGATGTGGCAGTTTGGGGCTTTGACACTTCGGCAATTCGGGGCTCTGGGGAACTATGTTTGCTCTGGATTACATTCTCTTAGAATGGTATTATTCTAGAGTGATGTGACAGCTTGTCGTCACAATCGATGACATGTCATAAAAAGAGAGTGACATGTGTCACCTAATATAGGGTGGATGGCGTAACCAAAATGTCTGAAATGAGTGCCACATGTCATCTAGAATCAACCGACAGGTGACATATGACATGTCAGCTGAAGAAGAACTTAAGAGAAAGGGGATATGACGCTTCAACACTTTGCCACTTCGCCACTTCGGAGATTTACGTTTGTTCTAGATTGAAATCTCCCGAATGATTGATCTCCTCGAGTGACATGGCGATTCAGGTCTCCGACACTTTGGGGCTCTGAGGATCTATGTTTGTTCTGAATCAAAACCTCCCGGATAACCGAACTCGTGAAGTGATGTGGTTGTGAGGATCCACTTCAGACTTTTAGGGCTTTGAAACTTTAGAGCTCTGACACTTCAGGGCTTCTTGAATGTAGAGTATGAATATCTCTTGAATGAATGAACTCGCAAAGTGACATGGAATTTCGGGGCTCTGGCACTTCGACACGCTAGTACTTCGAAGGTTCGCGCTTGTTCTGGATTGAAATCTCCTGAAGTAATGATCTCCCGGATTGAAACTTCATATGATTTTTGTTAAACATTGCACGATTTTGAAACCCCAAATGCACAAGATTCGTTGATCTTAATTGACTGTTGGATCTCCATTGTCGAAAATTTAACATGTTTGTTTGCTCACAATCTAAGCTTGAAATCCATTGCTTCAAATTGTTGCATTTTTTCTTTTGGATGTTTCTTGTGCATACAAAGGACTTGGTTGACCTACTGCATGCTCAATTAGTGCTAAACCAAGATGACATATGTTTCAAGCTCAAACCAAAACATGTAATCACCTTTCAAGAAAGCAAAATATGGTGCAAAATAAGTAAAGATGGCTAGGGAGCCATTAAAGCTAAGTCATTAAAATGTGGAGAATAACTTAGCAAACACAAAAAAAAAATTAGGCTTTTAAGAAGATGGTATAGATGAACGAAGGGGTAGGGAAGCGATGCAGACCTAAGTTCCAACATGTCCCATGTCCAAGTGCTCATGTGAAATTCACGCAAAATATTTCAGAACCCAATAACCAACTGAAAATGATGCTCCAAAGACTGACACTTCTCATGTGGATCCAAATAAGAAGATCCATCCACATAGTGGGAAAGGGTCGTAGAAAAATATGGAAGGAATAATACCACTATAGAATATGTAGGATAAACACTGATAATAATGATTGGCTCTCAATTTGTCACATTTATGTTCTCTACAAAAGTTGTAGTAGAGTCATCAAATAAAATACCAAAGCGATTGTCATCCCAGAAATGACCACTATCCATATACCAATCATCACAATCGGCTTCAAAATCATACAAAGCATAGACTTATTGATTATATTCATCCATGATGTCCACCATAAGATATCTCTCCTGCATGTTATCCAAGGAATCATGAACACTATGAAAAATCTCCTTGAGGTCATTTGCAAAGTCATGCAGTTGGGCTTTGAATGCTTCAATCATATGAAAAGTTATGAACCTGCAGTTTTGCTGCCATCATGAAAAACCCCAAAAATGGATGATTTTAAATCAGTGATATCTACAGTTTTGTCGCCATCATGAAAAACCCCAAAAATGGATGATTTTAAATCAGTGATATCTTTACTTATGGAGCTCCAATTTGGGTGATTTTGTTTTTGAAATCAGATATTTTTTAAATAGGCACTCAAATTTGTAAATTTTTTTAGCAAATCCAGCCGCAAGATGTTACATAAATAAAAAAATCATGCCACTCTCCCTAGAAAAAACACTGAAATTTTCATATTTGAAAATGTCGATATTGTCACTTCCCAGACTCTATTTCGAACAATTTTTTTTTTAATTGGGTGTTTTTCTTAGAGGAAGTCATATCTACAACCATTTTATGCAAATGTTTCACAAAAATATACAGAAATTGTTCGAAATGTCGCGACCCTCTTTTTCTTCTCTGAAAAATCTACAAAAATAAAAAATGAATTCCCATACTTCTTGTCAAGGAAAGTGTTTTGATACCACTTTTTATGTACCAAAGATATGAATAAAAAATATAAAAATAGTACCAAAAATATCTAAACACAATCAACACACAAGGTATATGGAAAAGTATAGAAAAACACCACTTTCTTATATCAAATCCCTTGAGGTAGGGAAACACCATACAATGGATCCTATTATGGAATAGATCCTCTTTTGTTCACTTACCTCTTCGAGGGGGCATCTTCTTATCGAGCTACACGCTCCAAATACAAAACTTTTATTCATATCTCATTACATTGCTTGAACCCCTTTATATAGTGCTACCATCACCTAAGAAAATTCTAGAGGAGGAATCTTTTATAAGAAGAATCTTCTAAAAAATAGTTTTGCATCTATTATATCTAACTACTCATTTATTATATCTAACTACCATAATGAGTTTTATTTAATAATATTAAGTAACACTTGAAATGACAAAGACAAATTACCATATTGAGTCTTATTTAATAATATCACATAACACTTGTGAAGCTCACAAAGACAAAGACAAAAACACTCGAAATAAAATCAAATCTGGAAATAACATCACCCAAGAGAGCTTTCGCCGTCTATATCATCCTTGAGCAGCATGAATTGAAGGAATTGACGGAGGTCAATATGTTGGAATTAATTCAACAAAAATATGCACAGAGATTCACATTTTGTCAATTCAACCTCTTAAATGGTAAAATTAAAATTTATTGAATTGAGCGGATATGATAAGAGTGTCTCGCGTGCATATAATATTTTTCGTCGCCTTTATTTTTTTAACCCGGCTTGGTTTCTTAATGATTCGGTTATTATTCATTCAATTGTCTCCCAATGAAATGCACTACATTCGGAGAGAACATGCAGAATTGTCGATTACGCTACAGATATAGAGAGAGGGAGGGAGAACATAGAATTACATTAAAAACGATCATTTTAGCCCGACAATAACGAAAGAAGAATATGTAATTTCGAATGAGGGGGTTCAAAGACTAACTGCAAATTACCAACGCATGATCTCGTAATAGTAACTGGATGCAGTTGTGGCTCTTACTAGAAGCAAACGAAGCAGTTTGGTAGTTCAATGATGCCCAAAGTTCCTCCAAACACTTCAGCGAATTCACACATTGTAATGCGACGAAGTGATTGAATGAACTCCCGGCGTTGGGAACCAGGTCATGATGTGCTGTGATGATGGATGGGTAGATGGATAACAAGAACTTCTTAAATACAACTCACCTCTGATATCGTTGCTATGATAACTTAACCAGCACTGATCAGTAATACATTCATTCATTGCACTTGGACAAAAGTTTTATTTCTTCCGCCACATTCAATGAATGAACTTGGCGCAATATGAGTCATTCATTTGGATTCTCCCCACGTAGAGATGCATGATTTAAATCCATCCATTTAATCATGGAGGGATAAGATCCCACCCCTATTGAGCAAGGTATCAACTAACATCATGGAGAGATAAGATCGCAGCCTTATTTGTCGTATATTCTAATTTTACCTTTTACATTTCTATTACCCAATATTATATATTTCTATCAAAGTTTTATTTATTGAGGATCATTGATATTTATTAAAGTATTCTTCAATTTTATATATTATTTATTATTAATATTTATTAATCAAAATATGTACAGTGTTTGAAAATTTTTGCCTTTTTCAACAAAGAAATTTGTTAGTGAAGGAAGATTTGCTCGTGAAATTTTATCCATATGTACACCACATATAAAGATTAACAATATAATAAATGTAAAAATAAAATATATATATATATATATATATATATATATATATATATATATATATATATATGATGATGATGATGATGATTAACTTCCACTAACATGTTCTTATACATTAGGTATCTAGGCATATCCATGCTCTGAATGGGGGAGAGGCTTGTTTCTAAGAGGAGGATGGGATAAGGCGTATTTCTTTTAATTTTGAGATTATAGGTTATAATTTTTTTTTGTATTTTCTCTATCTTTCTCCAGGATTCACGAGAGATACTACAGCCCGAGACTTCACATCCATAAAGAATAACATGTGTAACAAGAGTCTGAAAGAGGAGTTTCTTCTTATTTCAACTCCAAATATTAGGTGATTTACAATTGTTTTCAAGCCCATAATAAGTTTTCCCTCCCCCAATAATCATTTTCTCAATGTTATGATTCCAATTGATCTTGTGGTGAATATCAATTCCAAGATATTTGTATGAAGTCACTTCCTCCAAGTTGTTGTTGTCATATACGAAGGTATCATATGTAACATCTCGCTCTTGCGCACACCTGATTGGACTTATTCTTTGAGGAAACTTGCATGCAAGTGATCCGGTTCATTATATGATTGATTGTTTCAATTATGGATTATGATGATGTTGTGGATATGATGATATGTTATTTTACTATATTTATATCAACATGTGCTATTGATTGGTTTTTCCTTAGTGTGCAGGACTCTAGACCGATTAAGGATGTCAATGGCATCGATGGACCTCCTTGCACTCTGGATTGAGTCAAGGAGTGGACTTTTATGGTTTGAGTGTTTTGTATATTGCATATGTGACATATGACTAGTATATTATGATGTTGATTTTGGATTGCTGACATGTTTCATTGATGGATGTAGGATGAAGATAGTTTGCTAACCATACTCACATTTGGAATAAAGGGGTCATGTATGACAACCAGAGATATTGAAGAAGAGGTGTGGCAGCAACCCTGTCACATCCGACTAGCACTCTCATTGTAGCTCGAACTGTAGGTTAATTATTACCTAGTTCGAGAGATCCACGATGTCATGAGGGAAGACTGTGACAATCACTCACAATGATTCTAGCAGGACCGTAATAAGGCAGGGTCCTTATTTCTTAGAGGCCCTTAGTCTCCCACAAGGTCACCTAGCGGAGTATTGACTCCAAGGGTTTGACGTCTACCAAAATCAATCAAAAGGCGAGTGGCACCCTTGAGCACATAGTGTGTCTTGAAGGGCATGTCGCATAAATAAAACATGAATGCAGGCGAGTGGCTCCCTTGGAACACGTAATGTGTCTTGAAGGGAATGTCATGATTTTAACACTTGTGAGTTAATGAACCTAAGTACCTAGAAAACTATGTCTCGTTAGGACTTGGTCAGCCTTAAAATGAACGTTGCATGAGTAAATATTAATAATTATAAAATTTCTCTTAAAAACAATATTTGTTGAGCCTAAAGAATTTAAATCATAGGTCTAAGTAGGTCTTGGGAACTAAAATTTAATTAAGCAAGTAATAAATAAGAGGATGAAGAAAATAGGGGTGAAAATTAAATTAAAATAATTTAATGAAGGATTAAATTATTTAAAAGATTAATTGTTGGCTAAGTACAAAACCTTGTCCGCTCGAAGGGTGTTAATAGTCCCTTTCTTTTCTTTTTGAATCTTGTATTCAAGCTTCCCCATTGATATTCAAAATATGACCTTCATATTAGCATAGATCTTGCAGTGAAAACGCCCAACAGGATATTTTACTCTGCAAGCATTATTTCGCGAATCTGTGGCCTCATGGATTGGCAGTATCATTAACTCATAAATTGGTTTTGTTCTGCATTTTACCCTTTCTGTTTGTCCACCTCAACAATCGATCCCTTAGAATCGCCCAAGTGTCTACTGCTAGTTAAGCTAACCTATCTTCGCGTTCAGATTCCGACATTTTCCTTGTTGTATTCGAATTTAATGCTCACGCTTAGATTTCGACTATTTCCTTGCCTTGCACTCATAGCCTTCATGCTTACGCTTGGCCTTAATGACATATTTATTTCTTTTATTAATGCAAGATTTAGATATCGTAGAGAGGGTGTTAAGTAGGTTTAAGTAATTAAGTGGTTCATCATGAAATGATAGTTTCTAAAACCAACATTGCCTTTAACTCTCTTTCCATATGTTTATAACCATAAGATGATCTTATTTCAAAAGTAACTCCACAAAACTTGGCTAAAATATTCCTAATGATGATGGTGTTGTAATTTGAAGTGTTAGTTTTGTCATCACTTTTAAAAATAGCCACATTGAGGCTTTGGTGCAAGGTTTATGGGTACCATGTTTGAATGCTAAATTCAAAAGCCTATAAATGTGAAGGATAAAAAAAAATCTTCCAATTTTTATAATTTCATCCTAATTCCTTTCAATGTATTTATATTTCCCCTTTTCTAGGTGCTTAATCCCATTAATCCCAAATTCAATGTCATTCAAATAAAATTAAAAAAACATCTTTATCTGTAATAAGTTTTTGAAAGTTCCCTGAAATATTAAGAGTTCATAAAAAAAAAATTAAGATATGAATTACGATGAAACATAGAGAATTTTTTTTTTTTTTTTTGGTCTCCAAAATAATTTAGGTTTTAACTTATAAATGAGGAACACAATTTCTTGCTTAATATTTACTAGCATAGCCACATAATTGTGATTGATGAACGCCGAAAGGGATATTTCATTTACAAACAAACCCTAATTCTCTTTTGTCTTATTTCATTTACAAACAAACACTAATTCTATTGTGTCCTATTCATTTACAAACAAGCCCTAATTGACATATTTCATTTACAAACAAACCCTAATTTTAACAGAAATCCTAATTAGGGTTTTAAAATGAAATAGTATGCTGGTGTAGTTTCACCTTCCAGTGTCTAGATATGGGGACCTGTAGCAGTTGGCAAGCAAGAAAGATGTATAGTATAGAGATATAGTATGTCACAAATGAGAAAGCAAGTCTCTAGGTCCATATAGTATATAGGTATATTATAATTGAGTTGTTGTCCATGGAAATGAAAACACTTCACAACCTATGATAATATGCGCACTTGTTTTCCACAATGTACCTGCAATGCAACACGTATGTATCGTACTTGTTGTCCATAATGTACCTGCAATGTAACGCATCAACTTAATGTTCAACGACACCATAAATATATATAATTACCAGACATCCCATGTACTATTAACTTAGCGAAACGATATATTAGCTATTCTAATTTAGGCTTATGGAAAAGGACTACGCGAGAAATTATAATTCTAAAACAAAACTGTATCTGAAACCACTCCATTCACCAAGCGATCATATTTCGTAGAAATATTTTCTATGGTGCCTTCCATTTCTACTTACAAGTATTGGAAATTCCAATGAAAAGTTGAACCACGAAAGCCACAATTTTCTTTAATAACAATGGTATTAAAATGGATAATATGAAAGGGATTTCCACCATTGAAAATTCGAACCATGGAAGCCACAATTTTCTTTAATAAGAATGGTATTAAAATGGAGAATATGAAAGGGCTTGCCGCCTGTTGATTAAGGTTGGTTGTAATTCATGTCAACCCTTGAAGAAAGCTTTGTGAAGTAAGAGAACCCATGCTTAATTGTGGAATAATGAAATGAAGGACAATGAATTTGTCAGGGAAACTATCCTAGATGGATATTTCTTGTCATTCCATTTTTGGTGGTATGTATAACATCACATAACTCCTCACGGTTAGAGAGTTATGACCATGTGAAGTTGGAGAACCCGGGTTTGGGTAATAGACCCAAGTTTGTTTGATGGATAATGATATGATTTTGCTATATTTGAAGGTAATACTATTCTATATGGATAGTACATGTCATTCCATTTCTGGTGGTATGTGGAATGTCACATAACTCCTCATGGTTTGAGAGTTATGGCCTTACGAAGTTGGAGGAGGTCATCTAGAAGCCCCAAAAGGTCAAAGTAGTCAAAGTGGTTTAAGAGATTTTAAAAGGTAAATAATAAAGTGAAGTGATGAGTGTATTATAATTCAAAGAGAACAAAAAATAAATTATTTCAATAATAAATTTAATGGAGAAATTAGAAGTGGGTTAACCCTAAAATAAGGAAAGTGGGCCAAGTGACCTAGAAGATGTTTTTAAGGAAGCTACTTGGAGATTATTAATAAGAGACAAGGCTCTCTCATTTTAATCACACTTGAGAATATTGAATATCTATAGGTGTTTGAGGTAACCAAGGATATCTAAGTCGAATTTATGAGGGAAGGTGAAGAAAAGAAGTCTGAAATGAAAGGAAGGATAAATTCTTTTGATGGTGCTTTCTAAGGTATGTTATTTACAGGTCATCTCACCATTTTCTCTATAAAAAATTTTCTATAATGATTCAGACAGTAAAATTGCTATTCCATTGAGAAAACATACCTAAGTATATGTGGTAAAATATTCATCTTGTGGGTCGTTGTATTTTGGGAGTTACACTCCATGGAAAATAGGGTTTGTGGCTAGTCCTGAAACTAGTCAAAAACATGTGTTTCGGGTAAAAACATCATAACTTATTCATACTAGATACAAATTCAGTGAGAAAAAATGTGTTGGTTAGGGTACAGTCTTTAATATGATTTGTAATAGTTTCAGATCAATTCAATGAATATTTCATGCGGGGCACGCTCTACAAGGTCGCTCTCTAGAATAAGTCAGAATTCAACAAGGTATGTCATTTTTGGTATAACTCCTTTTCTAAGAGGTTCCAAGTAGTGAAACCTAAAGGAATTGCATAAAAAACACTGAAGAACATTGTGTATCAGTTTGAAATATTTATACATTACAGGTTCAAAGTTATGATTACTTCAATTTAGGGTTGTTGACTAATCCAAAACTAGGCATGTGAGACTAAAGAAAAGTTTGATGAAAATGATAGTCTCTTATTTTTAAAGTTAAGGAAGGTTTGCAAGAATGTGATCATATACACCAGGTATATTACAGAGCTACAAATCAGATTTGGATGATGAAATTGATGAGAGATTTTGGTTGAGGTACATGTTGAGTACATGGTTGATACAAGTAGTTGATGAGTTGGCACATACATGGGGTGTATAGTTGATGATGTTCGTACATATTGATGAATCATAGTTGATGAGTAGTTGACACATGATTGGTACATACTTGGTACATGGTTGGATGCATTTGTTTATGGTACAGGTTGATTACAGGTTGTTTGGTACAAGTTGGTGCATGGTTGATGCACTTGTTTATGGTACAGGTTGATTACAGGTTGAGGTACAGGTTGATGCATGGTTGATGCATGGTTTAGTTTTATTGGTACAGGTTTACAGAGGTATATCTCACAGTGATAGTGTGACAGTGGTTCCATCATTCTACTTCTACTTCAGGGTGGTAGGATGGGGCAAGGATAGGTGGTTGTAGCCACTATACATAGGGGGTTGTAGCCTCCTTCTAGTTGTAGCCATAGAATTGGGGAGTTGGAGCTTCCCTTGAGTTGTAGCTTGAGAAACTAGGGGCTTGGAGCCTCCTTCCAGTTATAATTGAGAAACAAAGGAAGTTGGTGCTTCCAATGAATGTAATCTTCAAGACATAAGAAAAAGCATTATGTGGTTTTCTCTCGATTTTGGTTTCCACATAAAACATTGGTGTACTGTGTATGTGTGTGATTATTTATTTTTTATTGCTCATTATTGGATAATAATTCTACATTGATATAAAGGTAAGAGTATGCTAAAGGACATAAGTTTGAAAAATCTTTTGCAGTCATGTGATAACCAATGGTCAAGTGTCTTTTGGAAAAATCAATAAAAGGCGACGACAGTCCAAACGATGAAAGAGGTGTTTTCACACTTTCGGTTGTGAAAATCGAATCGAAACCAAATTGCAATTGTCGCAAAAATGAAACAAATGTCTAGTAGCACAATGCGACGATGATTTGTCGTTAATGAGACAAGGGGTGTAGGCAACTTTTTTAGAGTAATTAAAAAAATTGAATTGGCTTCCAACAGTAGCTCAATGTACCATTGTGATGCAATATCGATAAGAGTGCATTGAAAGAATCGTAATCTAATAAAATCGTGATTCAAAAAATTCGATGAGCACCAGAGGTGAAAAGTAGTGACATGGTCACCAAGGTCCTCTCCATTCTTACCTTCAAACTTTGGAATGTCTAACGAAATCTTGGTGGGGACAGGGGGCCATGTGGGATCATGACTCAGCAGGTCGTTCATTAGTTCAGACAAATCTGGCAGATTAAGCGTGGCCAGAAAGGGAATACGGGGCTGCGACACCTGACCCCATCCTCCTGCAAAATATTGAGTATTAGGAGTTGCGTTCCATCCAGGGTTCTGGTAAGGACCAAAACCTTGTCCGGAATTAAAATACCCTCCTCCAGGATGATTTTTGAAAGATGGATTGGGCATCATTCCAGCAGGAATGTTCTGATAAGGGTTATGAAAATTGCCCCTGGTTGGATTAGGTCCAAACTGAGGGTTGTTAAAACTGCCCCCAACTGGATTAGATCCAGGTTAGGGGGTTCCCAAGACATAAGACTGACCTCCTCCGAGTGGGAATCCGAAGGATTGAAGTGGATTCATTATGCCAAAAGTATTGGTCGAATTCGGCATCAAGGGGATAGGGATATAGGGTGGAACTTGTCCGCTAGCTTAGTTGTTCCATCTAGCCATAGAAGGATTAGACTCGGGGTTAGGGAAGGGGACACTTCCTACATTAGTATTCTCTTCTGGAACATGAGAGCTACCAAATGGAAAGGGAGTGTACGGAGGTGTGGTGCCCCCAAGTCCAAGGCTGTAGTTATGGCCAACAACTGGGATGGCAGTCGAAGACTGCGAAGTGAAACTTGGCATACCATAAGAAAACGGACTAGTAGCCATGGGGATGGTCTGAACATTGTAACTCGGTGAGTGGCCAAAACCCCCAAAAGGGTTAGATGCAAGAGACGAAGCATTGACTACGAGTCGAGCCATAGTACCATTGTAGGCCTCCGACACTACAACTGTAGTGGTTGCAGGTGTCGAAGGAGTGTAATTAACTATAGTGGGATTGGGAGTTGATGAACTCCCAGTGTTCTAAATACTAGACTCAGTACTCATCCTTGTGGGATCACAAGTCTGAAAAGTGGATGTGTGTGTACCACTCTTGATAATTCTACGCCTTTTAGAAGGCAATAGCTCAAAAACGGGTGGTAACTGTAACAACCGACGAGACCTACGAAGAAGTTGGTCTGACTCCATGATGACTTATGACTCTCAAAAAATAAAAATATATCCTAAGGCCAACTAGTAATCAAAGAGCATACCAAAAATTCAAACGGTCAATATGCATGCAAACGAGCTAAAGTGGTTGAATGGCCTCCCTTGCTAAAGAAGGTATGCCTCGTCTAAGAGGGACCTGAGACTCCCTGCTAAAGTTTGGAGGTAACAAAATCAGTTATAAGGGCCCCTGTAGGCTTAACAACTAGTCAGTCAGACCCCCCCGAAGAGGTAATCATCCATAAAGGTTGTGTGTTGTCTGACCCCTATCTGACTCAAGATACAAGTAGAATAACCCTTGCAAGTAACCTATGAGAAACATAAGTCAAGAAACTAATAAACCATTGTATAAACGATGCATAGGAGAGCAGTCCTAAGTCCAGATCACCGTATGGGCAGGGTAGCAAATCCTGAAACCTTGAAAGCACCGCCTCTCACAGATGTATGGGTACTAGAAAAATCCCCAAATACGAATAAATCCACAGAAATATCTATGATGCTAGGTGAGTATCCAGGGGTTATCCCTTCAACTAACTTTGCATGACCTCATGATTAACTCCGGTGTGAGCAGAGCCTCCTGATATTACCAATTATACAATGGATTTCTCAACTCCCTGTCTCAGACACATAAGTTGATTTAATTGCCTTGGAGAAGTTTACTCACAAAATCATATTCCAAGGCACTAAATCCTAGGCTAGTTTGTGCACCCTAAAAAATAAAATCGTGACTAATCAATTTTAGTTTAAAGAGTAAATTTTACTGGTCATGATTACTCAAAGAGGTATGGAAATGAAACTCATGGTGTTACAACTCTGCATAAAAATAAAAATAGATATAGTGCAAAGCCTAACTTTAACTTTTCAGTGAATGATATGCTAAATAAAAACAGTGAAATATTCAATTTTAACTCTGCAAATCAGAAGTAAAATGCAATCTTTCGCTAGATGCGCTAAGCTAATGATAAAGGCTCAAAGACAAAAATACCAACCAATGCAAAATGCCTATTTTTTTCATGTATTTTCAATGTATTTAAAAAGAAAATACATGGACTAATACGCGACTTGATATATAATTTCTACTGTGTATAAAATAAATCACTCGAGCAGAATACCAAGTAGCTAAGCAGACAGCTCAACTACCAAGGACAAATCAAAAACGAAAAACAAAGAGAAATATGTCGCCTAGAAATTCAACTCCAAAAAGGTTTCATGTCATCCCAAATAATCTCAACAGGTACCACAGAGACCCAAGAAGGCTCAGTGATCCTCAAAACCTACCCAGCAGTCACTAAACCAAGAAAACAAGTAAGGGGGAAGTGGTATACGCTCTTGTTCAAGAGAAAAGGGTGTATATATGCCTCTTGTAGTGGGATAGCAAGTGTATACACATGACTGTCAGGGAAAAAAGGGTGTATATCTTTTAAAACAAGGCTAGGCAAGGTAAAAAGGCTGAAAACTCAGACCCAGAGTGAACAGACTCTGTCCAACTATGATACGACAAGAAATAAAAAGGAAAAAGAGCAACGTAAGAAGGAAAAATACTTCAACCCTTAGAAGGAAGATCTATCCCTAGTGGAGTCGCCAATTATGTTACAAGGGAAAAACTCTCTATGGCCAAGGGTAAACCACAACAGACAGGTATGACTGCAGAAATCAACTCAATTCCAACATGTGTTATATAAACTAATGTGCAATATGAGGAAGAATCCTACCTCAATCCAATCGTTTGATGTCGTTCCACCATTAAGCACTTTGACCCAAAGCCTTATACCTGCAAGAAGTTCTCAACAAACAAGCGATGCAAGTATATAGTGACAATATATAAAATGAGTTAGCACATCAAATAGCACAATCCATTAATAAAAATTACAAACATGCCCATGGATAATAATCATATATTTGCAAGATATTGATTGGACAGGAAAGGAGTATTTCTATTAATAATTGATCAACAAAAGTATCAACATTACAGACTTCCGTGTCGGCACGGTTCGAATCCAAGAAACCAAGTTCCTTCCAATTGGGTCTCCACCACTTCAATCCTCCACCAAATGCAAGCTCATAGTAAAGAGTTAAAGAGATTCTCTCAACAATAAGGGAAGAGCTTGGGCGTTGAACACTGTGTTCAAACTTGAGGGACAAAGGGATGTAGACTCAATATGAAGTAATTTCTCCAAAGTAACTTTTCTCTCAAAGTTGAATGCTTTCTCTCTCTTTTTCCATAGCTCGAAATTGTGCTCTTATAGCCTCCAGAATGCAACTAAAGGGCCGAGTCGGAATGTTTCCAATATATGGAAGGCCAAAAATCAGAGATATTTTTTCGTGACATGTAAACCCAACC
The DNA here is from genome assembly GCA_009831015.1 of Picea engelmannii. Lineage (NCBI taxonomy): Eukaryota > Viridiplantae > Streptophyta > Pinopsida > Pinales > Pinaceae > Picea > Picea engelmannii. The sequence goes on from ML777187.1 coordinate 1,969,785, forward strand.
TCATTTTGTATTTTCTAGCACAAATCTCGATATACACGAGCTGTAGTGGAGCATCAAGCATATACGCATCTTGCAAAGAAATTAGGGAGCGTATATGTGGAAAAATATATGTTTTGGCACTGGATTTATCAAAAAAGGGGTTGATAAGTCTGCATAGGAAAATGGAAAAAAGGCCCTCTATGCAAGATAGAAATGGTGAGGAAAATCTTGCTATAACAATTCAACAAACATTTCTTGCGGGGCACGCTCTACAAGGTCGCTCTCTAGAATAAGCCAGAATTCAGCAAGGTATGTCATTTTTTCTATAACTCATTTTTTGAGAGGTTTCAAGTAGTGACACCTGGAATAATTTCATAAAACACACTGAATAACATTGTGTATCAGTTTAAGATCTTTATACATTACAGGTTCAAAGTTATGATTACTTCAAGTTAGGGTTGTTGACTAATCCAAAACTAGGCATGTGAGACTAAAGAAAAGTTTGATGAAA